>OZ037783.1:35078577-35101077 GCA_964035525.1 Porites cylindrica
ACGTACGGAAAAACGAGCAACAAAAAACGCGCAACTTGTCTTGCAACATTGCTGCAAAACAAGTTGCACGCTTTTTGTTGCCCGTTTTTCCGTACCTTTAAGGATGTAACAGGTTTAAGCCTCATGTTCCGAGGGAGGTTTATGTCTTTTGTTCTGACTGATTAACACCAGCTGCAGTCGCTGAACATACC
Source organism: Porites cylindrica (assembly GCA_964035525.1). NCBI lineage: Eukaryota > Metazoa > Cnidaria > Anthozoa > Scleractinia > Poritidae > Porites > Porites cylindrica. The sequence goes on from OZ037783.1 coordinate 35,078,769, forward strand.
GTGCGTAGACAGCGCCTCTGGAAACTAAGGCACCTGTACAAGTGGTTCAGTTCTTGTCTTCCTTGGGTTCTGAAGCCTGCATTTCATCTGTTTTCAATTCAGAGTTACGATTGGGGCAAGACAAAGCCTGCGCATTAAAGAGTATTATGATCTTTCTCGGGATTCGTCAATTTCGTATTATCCATAACTATTTAACTTTGTTTGTCTCCGCTCAAAATTTTGCATAACTCAGTATTGTTTCCAATTTTTACTGGGTATAATTAATTACATTCTTCCCAAGAGTGATTCAAAACAATGCCTTTGTAAAATTCTAGGGGGCGCGGGCAAACAAAGTATAATACAGGCCGGGCAATTTGAAAATGGCGAATGACTTAAGTAAAGTAAAGTAAGTCAAATTGAATGTCAATCGGATTCAACTCCGCATTGATAACCGACAAAACCCGTGGGTTATTACTAATATTGTAAGGCCCACGTGACATGGGGAAGAGCCTAATGCTAATAGTAAGCCAAAACGATAGATTTTGCTCATTAGCATCAGGTTCGAGTTTTTCTTGGGCCTAGTAAGAACATTAAGAAAGAACAGTTAAAAGAACTTAGTTTTATGAATGGTAAATGAATCATAATTGTTGTTAAAGGTATATTTGCTGTCTCAGTTGTCAGTGACCTTTTAGGGTTAATAAGTTACCATGTAAAGGATAAAACTCATATCCAGTATAAACAAATGTACTATCATTCACCACTAAGAAAAACTGGCATTTAATCATTACCAACCAGATTAACAAATGTGATGAACCCGTCACTGTAACGGCCTCTATGAATGTCCCGGATTTGCGTGTCACGTGGTCTCACACTTACACCAGTGACGACATCATTGAAGTGCCAGGATTTACTGTATCTTTGCCTTCTATTTTCTCCGCTGGAGTGTACGTTCAAGTTCAACTCAAAGACAACGGGGACAGACTGCATCTTAAGGCAAGTACTTTACGTAAAGCGACTTGCAATGGAGTGTGACCTCAATTTTAAAAAGGACATTATGTGACGTCAAACACCAAACGGATCATTGTAATGGAGGTTAAAGTGCAGGGCATTCTTTAAAGGAGTGAATTAAGCTACTGTATACAATTAAAAGCTTTTGAAATTTTCATATTGTTGGTGCGGTGCTTATTTAGATGCGGCGCCCTTTTGAGATTCGAATACTGTCACGTATTTCTATCTCATTTGGCCAAGTGCTTTCCATCAAAACAGAGGTAAAAAAAGTGCTTCACTGCCTCCAACGGTCAAGATAGGGAAACCTTAGAAACTCGATCGATCGTTTAAACATGCAGCCAAAGTTGTCATTTTTTAACAACAGTGAAGAACGTGAACGAATATATTTAAGAATTTCAACAGGATTCTGAACTTTGGCCATAAACAATTTTATGATCAAAAGACTAAAAATAGTCTAGAACAACCCGGTATTCAATGCTAATTCAAGTTCATTAGCGAGTTTTAATTTCATGTGCAACAGAATTTAAAACTAACTCAGGTGAAAATTTGAACGCTTAGTGACACTAACGCATGCGGCGCCCAACATCAATCGTTTAAACAAGAAAAAGCCAGAGTTCTCTGGAGAGGGAGATTCTGCCAGCAGGAAAAAGAAAATCAATAAGTTCGAAATAATTCTGTCCTTTATTAGGTGAAGCTACTGGCCGGTGGAAAAGTGTTGGGCAAAGGTGTTTATCCTGTGAAAGTTACTGTGATGGAGGGAGACTTGCCGATTTCAACTAACGATTGTGGTGGGTATGCTGATCATGATTAAAACTAGAAATGTTTCTCACGCATTCCAGAACTTGCATTCGCAAGAAATAATTTTTACGCTAACAGAACACAGTAAATCTGCATTAAATTACCGTCAATTAACTCACTTGTTTGGCAGGCGTTCGAAAGGGAAAGAGGATTTTGGGTGCGTGAGAAGCGCGAGAGGCGCGCGAGGAAGGAGGGAGGGGTCAGGGGGACCTCGCGCCCAAATTCCCTTTCCCTTACCTTTCGAACGCCATGCAGCCTTTCAATTAATTTTCTTATACGGCAAATGCATATATAATTGCTGTTCAGTTATCAGTTGCCGATTGGCCAGGAAAACTTGAAATGTTAGAAAAAATATTTTCAAGATTGTTACCGACTGGGTAGTGACCATATTACATTAAAAATGTTAGCAGTTCTACAGCAGTAACGGAAGAGGAACGATATCCATAAATTTTAGAGTTAAAAACACAATGTGGTCTATTAGTGTCTGCAAGGATAGAAGATTTTTACCAGATCTGTAGTAGGACAATGGCTCACGTATCGACGCGTAGATGTAAGGAAGCCTAGCTATGAAAAATTTACAGGTATCAGAGTGCATCTTAAAATCAACACGTTGTCCTGCAGGCAGCTAGTGCAGGCCCGTTAAAACAGATCCTTTCCCTAAGCAGGGAACGGGGCTAAAAAAAACCAGGTCTTTTAAATAATAATAATAATAATAATAATAATAATAATTTTATTTATATAGCGCTAAAATCCAATAATTGTCCAAAGCGCTACCTAATTACAAAATAGAATATAAAAAATCTAAATTATAAAATATCTACAATATACAATATAATTCAAATATAGCCTAAGTTATCTACTATATAAATCAAAAACATCTTAAAGGAATCTCATAACCTATATGCTAACTTAAATAAAAAAGTTTTAAGGGATTGCTTAAAAGTTGCCACTGAAGCACATTTCCTAATCTCTAGGGGTAAATCGCTCCACAATTTAGGTCCTGCAACAGAGAAAGCTCTGTCTCCATATGTTTTCAATCTGAAAACGGTAAAACACTTACGACATTGTCGCAACAAACATGAATACATAATCATGTTTCAATCTCGTCATGTGCAAATATCGGGACGTTCTTGGTGCTGACCAAACAGAAAGTGGGATCTGGGTACGAGAGATTGGTCATATTCACTATCGCAAAAGAAAATTAGTGACACTGCACTTGCGTTGTGGGAGTGTGTCAAACAGATTAAACATTTCGAGAACAAAAAAAATGTCGTGACAACGTTGTGACAACTTTCTCCCAACCTTCAGATGTTCAAATGGTACGACCTGTCCGATGCTGCGAAGGCAGCAGTGATTGGTGAACCTTTTTGACCATGAACATTACAACAATATGTCGTGACAAATTTTAAACAGTTCAACCTCTTCTCCGGCAGTAAGTCGTTAGAACGTCGCACAATATCATTGAGAGGTGGTGTCAAATACTCATAGAATCTACTGTCAAATATGATTATATATAAACTATAAAGCTGAACGATGGATACGATTTCTATCTGAGGAGTGGCGCATCATTCCTTACGTTTCCAGTGTCCTGTCCTTGGATGAGGGTAGAAATGGACGGCGAGACTGATCTGTCATAGATGTCGTTTGAGGGCGGGCTTAATTTGTTTAAACATGTCTTCAAGTAGTCCTGTATCTGTGTTCTTTGTTGTAGGGATGTTCAAGTGGTGGTACGACTTGTCCGATGCTGCAAAGGCAGCAGTGATTGGTGGACCTTTATTGGTTATCTGTATTCTTGTCATATACTGTTGCTGCTGCAGGTCCCGCCCAGCAAATCAAGGTGCTGTCCTCGTTACACCTGCAGTTGGCCCTACTGCTGTCATGGCAACAAGCACTAACACCACTGCTCCCATGCGACCGCTTGTTAATGTTGCTTGAGTGAGCACAGTGGACAAAAGTGCCGGGCATGCGCAGTTCTTGATAAATTTTGAAGTGTTTGCCGAGGAGTTAAGGCTTAGAGTTTACACAGTACGATGCAAGCATAGTCAATATTTGCAGATACTTTCCGTAGGGAAACAGAAATTAATATTATCAACAAGCTGCTGCATCTGCGTCTGGGTACATGTTGCTTTTACTTGCGTCGTGCGTGTAAACCAGCCTTAAGGAGGATTTTCACTGTCGCCTAATCCGATACGTGCTTACGCGCGTAAAAACTACGTGTGTAAATAAATTAGAGGCAATGTATGGAAGGTCGCGCGTTAACGTAAAAACTAAACGTCGCTCAACTTTTACGTTTACGCGCGGCCTTTCATACATTGCCTCTAATTTATTTACACATGTAAATTTTACGTGCGAAAGCGCGTAAAAATTATGCGACAGTGGAAATTCACCCTTTAACTTTAAGCCGCTTTTAAAACTTAATATTTGGTTTATCTATAGTAGAAAGAACAATTTAGAACTGTTATTCGTTTTTCATGGTCGATTTTTTGTTTCGTAGTTTCTTACACACAGATTCATATTTCCATAGCTACATTCACTTAGGGTAGAAAAAGTTGGTTGGATTTTCGCATTTGACCGCTGTCTTGTTTTTCATCGGTTACTGACCACTTTTCTCACTGAATAATGTGACACTGCGTTAATATCATAAAGAAAACAACTTAGTCTATGTTCACACTACATCGAATAGCTTTTGCTTCGGCACGAAAACCAAACCGGATGAACACCTAAGAACGGTGGTTGATCGGCGCCATTTTTGTAACAAACCGAAGCTGCGCCTCGCCCATCTCTAAGGTGGAGTGTACCATATCAGATACGAGTTCACGCTACAGTCAATTCTCGTCTTGCGGACACCCCGATAATACAGACAGCAGCTAAATCCCCTGCAAAAAAATATTTCAGACGTTTGACTGGAAGAAAGTGTCGCTATTACGGATTCTCGCTAATGAGGACAGTAACTCGATGTCCCTACAGTGTCCGCTATAAAGGAGGTCTACTGTATTATGGGATAGCTTTTCGTTTCAACACGAAAAACTTTCTGGTACAGTGTGAACACAGCATTTAATATAACATCTACAGTTGCGAAAAGTCTTATGCGTAAAAACTTGATTCAAAGGCGCACGAGATCATTTGATTTATCAATTTCTTTGCTTGTTACTTTTTTCTAGCTTTCTTATTGTTGTTGTTGTTGTACCGTGTTTTTTTATGACATTACCCGTGTACAGTTTGGAGTTAGCTTCGAGTTAGTATAGTTCACTTTTAATAGGAGAAAGCTGTACTGTAGCTGAATAACTTGGGTAGTTTATTAATAACCATAAGTGCTATTGATGGATCCTTGCATTTGAAAAATAAGTTTAGGATGTAGTAGGAAATATACAAAGTTTTTTAACCATTAGCAATAGCCAGTATAACCTAAACGATGCTAAAAGAAATCAAATTTGCACACCACGCGCACTAAAACCTAAAACAAGATTTTAGCTAAAATGGGCCGAATCTGTGGAACAGTTTGACCAAGAGCTTACGCAGAATAGGAACACTTGGGCACTTAAAGAGAGAAGATTCACCATAGTTTTTTTAAACCAATGGTAACACATGCTCCGCCTTCGCGGCAATCTCGATGTAAATCAGTTTTTCAGTTAGCTGTTTTATTGAGTCCTAATCCATATATTGAGTAGTCATTGTATTTTGGTGAAGATTGTACCGTGTCGAAATAAAGTATGAGCTTATATAGTTTGATACATTTTAAGTGTAGCATACATTTTAAGTATTCAGTCAGGATTAACGGAAATTAACAGGGGTTTGAAGATTTATCTTTAACTGTCCAATACTCCATTCGCGACCGAAGCTGACTGGCATGCATGTTCTCTTTGCAATCTGCGTCTTCAGTACAATTTCCTTAGCTCCCTTCAAGCGCAAGCTGGAATTGGAATTCTGAAGACTGGTCATTAATCTTGCTACAGCCGGAACACTTAATGACTGAGTTCAAGGTAAAACAGTTGATTTTGTTTCCCTCGAGCTCCTACTGGATAATATTGAGATTTGAAGAAAACAAAATTAACTGGTATCGCAAGGGTAAAGTCATTTTTTTGTCATATAGCCCGGGAGAGGAGACCATATAGATATTGAAGTGTTTGAATTGTTGCGGCATTGCCGTGGTCGATTAATTCGGCATAGGACAGTACGATACTATGAGGTCCCGCTACAGCGTTGAACTTGATAACTTTCGTAGCGGTTGTTTGCAAAAAGTGCGAGCTCCTTCCTGCAATTTGTTTCTTTTTTCTTGTCACTTTTGCCATCACCTTCCTCTTTCCTTTCTTTCAGTTATTGTTGTTTTACCGCAATGACTTTATGTTCTTAAAAATTCTTCTCCTCTGGAGTGCGCTTGCCCAGTCTAAATCACGACTCTCAAAACAAAGATTTAGACAGTATATAGTAGCTAATATCGATTTTCTAAGTTTACAGGGATTCAGGGGTGTAAAGGAGTGTATTTGAATGCAAACTTCTTTTTTTTAACTGCTGGCAGAAACTTTTTGAAGTCCTTTTTTGGGTGAGTAATAGGTCAGTAGGGAAAGCTTCCCTCAAAAAGTCGACTTGCAGGCTGGCAATGAAACTAACCTTGGATTCTAAAGTGCACCATTCAGGATCCCATAAACAGTCGAAATTCTCCTTATGCACACCTTTTCTATTGCAGGTTCTGAGGTAACAAACTCTTGACCTGTATATCTGTATATCGGACATTAGGCTCTGTCCCTTTGGTGTCCCTATTAACGAAGTTTGATTGTACTCATTTTGCGACCATGCCCATTACGTTTACGCGTTTAAATTTTCACCAACAGATTCCAGACTACAAACCCGTTATCACACGATATCTCGCGACCTTCCTGGATGAGTGTCAAATCTACTTAGGGGGTGGGGAACGGTTTGGGAGAAGGCTCCCTCTCCCCACCCTCCTTTAAAGTAGACTTGCGCTCCAAGAGTTTGAGACTAACCTGTCGCGGTTTTAAAAAAACCCGATCACATCTTAGTAAGGATTCAGAAACCAGATATGAGGAAGCATGAGAAAGGGCCCCAGTAGACAGCTTAAAAATAACGCTTTATTTAGAAAGGTTGACAATTGACAGTTTTACGAACTGATAAACTTCTCCCTCTAAGGGTTCCTGACTAAGGCTGGAGACACTTTGTAGATCGAAATGTGATTTAATTTATGAAATGTTGGTTTTTGGATGAAACCCAAGAACCCGAAGAAAAACCTCTCACAGCTGAGCGGAGAAGGGAACCTTAGAACAAACTCATCCCACATAACCGAGAGCTTATGCAATTAATTACAACCGAGCAAAACAAGAATTCTGCACTTGCAGTACAGGTTTTGGTACATTTCTTCTCCCGTCATGAGACGAATACGAAGTGAAATTTCACTTTTATCAAAGAAGTCAACACAAGTCGGCGACTTTCTTTTCCTTTTTCTGAACTGACTTGAAGACGGACAATCCTTTTTGCGGCATCGGAAACAGTGAATGGTGGTGATCGGAAACGGGAATTTCTATCTGTGGCAAAACAGACTCCTTATTTTCGATCCATTTTATTCATAACTATAACAAAATTCTCAAATCTGATTGGCTATCAACTGTCCTGATTTCAGCAGAGTAGGTCAGTGTAATAGCACAGTACTCGTCATGCCTCGCACGCGCGCACGTAAATGGCTTTTTTTCACTGCTAGCAAAAAAATATCGGACTTTCTTGTGTTTTAAGTTTAAATATAAGCATAAAATATCACAAATTTTGTTATAGTTATGATTTATTGGTGAGAGAACTTCGTGTCGTCCAATTCGCTTACAGGTGATTAAACAAATGGAACTCCCGCTACGCGGTAGTCCGATTTTGTTAATCACCCGTATGATTACAGACCGAATTGGACGCCATTATGTATATTGAATAGCCAATGTCCGATAGATAACCCGATAGATATCGCGTGACCTAAGGAGCGGCTGTCTGTAAACATCGAGAATTTGCCGTCAAAACTGAAATTTCAAAATACTTCATTTTCAGTCAGAAAGAACCCTTTGGTGAAACATTTTCGAAAATCACAATCAAAGTTTCCAAAGAATTTTCATTTTCGAGAAAACCGCCAAAAAGTGAAATGCTGCCTCACGCCGGTCTAAAACCTTTGAATTTTACCATTTTCAAAGCCCTCGGGAAGAAAGGCGGTTGAAGTAAACAAGTTCATCTTTGGCAGGTAAGTAAGGCATCCCAGTTACAATACTATTTGGTAAATATATTGCAAGATAATGAATTTTTTACTCGGTTAAAAAACGCCCGAAGATTCCTATCTTCAGCACTTTCATAAAAACTGAAATTGTGGGAAACTTTAAAGGAAAACTGAATCACGGCTTGGCACATGAAATTTTAGAAGAATCATTATACCTCAGTAAAGCCCATTATTGTAGTATAACATATAAAAAATCCAGCTTGGGCAATTAAAAAGCAACCCGCCCTAAATGAGACCAAAATCTGAATTTACACCCCTAAGCGAGACGACGAGCATCCCCAACCCTTTGATATGCGGAGTCCCCCCCCCCCCCCCCCCCGGGCTGTGAGGTATGTCTCTTGATTTCGTTGTTAACTGATTGAAAAAAAAAAGGCAATCAATACAAAAAATATAGACCGATCTTAGGCTACTTTATTAGGAAAGGAGCATTACATTTGGAGAGGCGGAGGGAGAGTAGAGGTTGAGCAATTATTTCCTTTTTTCCAGCCGCTTTTATTTGCAAAAGTTTTTTTTTCGCGACATATGCACACGTATATTCATAGCCTTTTATCACAGCCCACGCTTCGTAAGGTTTAGTTAAATCAGAGTAATCGACCTTGGTACCTCGAGCAACAGTTGTTGTATTATATTTTAATATATGGAGTTAAAACTCCATGGATTATTAATTTAAAACTGGTTCCAGAATCATTCAAAATGTGCTCTTAACTTCCCACAAGTTATAATTAGGCGAACCACTGTTACTTAATGACATTAATAATGGAACAACTGGCTTTCTCTGTTCTCGATTTAAATCTTTATAGAAACAGAGGTGGAAATAACGAACCGGTTAGGGGCGATAAAGATTTTCCGGTCAAGCGCATTTTTGCCTGGACAAGGGCGAAGGTAGAGGATTCAAATAAAACTTCTAAACAAGAACGGAATAACAAGGAATTTACGGTACAAGCGGAGCGAAAATGAACGAAGAATTTAGTGGACGTGGACAGGGGACGAGAGCTCGGGAGAATAGGGGGTTGGGGCACTGGGAGGGGGTTGGGACACTGGGAGGGGTTTGGGAGATGGGAGAAGAAAGGACGGGTGATGGGAGTTCTAAAAGGGTGGAAGGCGGGGGAAATAGGAGAAAATTACCCAGCACTACTTTGCAATCGAAAAATGGCTAAATGACAGTAAAAATAAACGGAAAAAAATTTTCCACGACGTTTCAAATGAAGGTTGCCAAGAAAAAAAGGGGAGGAAAAAAACTAAAAACTAATGTACGAAACAAAAATGGCTGGTAATAAGACGGCGAAACTAAACTGCACATTGACAAGCACCACTACAACAAAAACTACGGATACAAAGCGGTAAGAAGACAGGACTTTTGCCATATGAACACTGGTCTACGGAAAAAGTGTATAAAAGACAGGGCTAATAACGTATACGAAAAAGCTGGCAATTTTTGTGATTTATCAAAATAGAAGTTAGTTTGCGCTACTGAACTGCTTTGAAGAACAGGCATTGCTTAGACTCATTGCCAAAACAAATTGAGTTGATCCAGGGCTTATCCTGGAAATCTTTTCATTGCAGATTTACGGAGATTCGGCAATGTGAGCAATATTGGTTCAACCAGTTCCAAAAGTACTTGAGACACTGTACCGTATTCTATTTTGGCATAAATGGCCTGTCAATGATCTTGTGCTTGTGATCCCCCCTGCACAGGTTTATCAAAGTTGCTAGCAATACAAGACCATGCTCAAAACTTGGAGGAACAACTTTGAATGGGAGGGAGGAGGGAGGTCAGTATTATTTCTCACAGACCTGTGACCAGGAGCGATTTGAAGAAAGAAAGGTCGGTTTTTCGTGGGAGTGTCTCAACATTTTAGCAACTGGTTGTTTACATCGGGGAGGTCGAAATTATGGCTATTCAGCACTTTTCTTTCGAATAGGATTTAAAAATATGAGAATTTCCTATCTAACATTCCCGTTATACAAATCCCAAAAATAGGTGAGACTTGCATAAACGTTTTCCCATGCTTCCTTGTGTACCGATTTTTTCTCCTTCTTTTCTTGTGGATGACTTTGATTTTCTTTTGCTAACCCCACCTCCTACCCCCCCAAAATAAATGACTGGCCCGTCCCAAAGCAAACATGTGAAAAACAAGAGACACCATTCGGAATGAATCATGATCATGACATGTGATTTACACATGAACGCTTTCTCCAACGATCGCTTTATCATGGCTAGTGACTTGATCGGAGTCATGATCAGTTTTAGCTCATTCTCTCTTGGTTTTAGTCTCCTTCGCAGCCGTTCGGGCTAGAGTCACGCAATGCTCTCCGCCCTCACGCGTGGACGTTTATCTTAAGCCCTGTTCACATTAAAAACGTAGAATTTTGAACGTGCTGTGTTAAATATTTTTGGTCCAGGCTGGACCGGTATATTGGAAAACACATCATTTATTTGGTCAAAATGCATATATTATTTTCAAAATGTTTTCTCTCAGATTAAAACGCAATTTACGCAAACCTGATGTTTTTAAATTTACTCGCTTTGAAGCTGGAATATGCGATGAGCGTTTACCAGAAGTTCCGAGACTGTAAAATGGGCGGTCCTTTTCTATGCCCTCGTATGATTTTCGCGCGCGCGTGTTCCTCACACGCTCACAGGGCGTGGCAAATCTCCTTTTCACCCTCTGCGCTCCAGATGTTTCGTTTCAGCGTGGGTTCTTGATCTACGTAAAATTACGGGCTGACTTACCGTCGAAAAAGTTCCATTTCTCTGGTCTACAATTTATCCCGGTAACTTTGGTAAAAAAAAAATAATAATAATAAAATCGGACACCTAGAGTTAGTACCCTCTAGCATCAGTCCCTTTCTTGTCTTACCTTCAATAAGACGATATCGTATTGAATACTTGGCTCTCTACGCAGTACTAGCTACAAAATACTTGTTACACACACACAACTGGCTATCAAATGGTTTACCCAAATGACCAAAACCCTAAAAACCTTGTTCTTTTTTATTTTCTACCATCCGTCCCCAAGGCAGCCTGCGGGAAAAGTCCAGAGTTTCGGGCTCAGGCCCCGGGGGCTGAGGGTATAGTGAGGGTTGGCAAATTAAAACTAACTTTTCATTGTGTTTTTTTTTTGTGTGTCTGCGAAGTATTTGTGGCCGCGTGAAACAATAGCGCCGGTTGTGCGGGTATCCCGTTTTTTTTTTGTTGTTGTTGTTGTTGTATGTTGATACAATGTAAGTCAGGTTCTCTTTATTTTCTACATAAATCATTAAACGAAACAGCCGCATAGTTGCGCTCGATGAAAAGTCCCGGGGTGGGAATTACGGCCTTTTTTGTGTACCCTACGGCGGGGAATAGACCGACAAGTGAGAGATAGATAGTATAAAGGAACCATTCAGAGGCTTCACTTTTTCCATTTATACGTTAAAATTTAAAAAACGATATTCATAGAAGACCGAAAAATTTCTTAGATACTACATTAAAATAGGGTGGCCCACAACTGTCACGGCAAAACCAAAAACCTCACGGCAAAAACAAAAACATCACGGCAAAACCAAAAACCTCACGGCAAAAACAAAATACCTCACGGCAAAACCAAAAACCTTACGGCAAAAACAAAATATCTCACGGCAAAACCAAAAACCTCACGGCAAAAACAAAATACCTCACGGCAAAACCAAAAACCTCACGGCAAAAACAAAATACCTCACGGCAAAACCGAATACTAATAATAACAATATAGCTTTGTTTTTGCTGTGAGGTTTTTGTTTTTGCCGTGAGGTTTTCGGTTTTGCCGTGAGGTTTTTGGTTTTGCCGTGACAGTTGTGGGCCACCGTATTATTGCAACTAGAATGCCTTACTTACCTGCCAAAGATAAACTTGTTTCCTAGGACCGCTTTTCTTCCCGAGGGCTTTGAAAATGGGATAATTCAAAAGGTTTGAGACCGGCGACTATATGGTGTGGGGCAGCATTTCACTTTTTGGCGGTTTTCTCGAAAATGAAAATTCTTTGGAAACTTTTATTGTGATTTTCGAAAGTGTTTCACCAAAGGGTTCTTTCTGACTGAAAATGAAGGATTTCGAAATTTCAGTTTTGACGGCGAATTCTCGATATTTACAGACAGCCAATTACAGCAGCACCCTTGTTCCAAGACGTTGACGTCATTCCTGAAAAGCATTGCTTTAAATAAGGCTGCTGTGAGCTCTGCCACGAGGCAGTGTGCACTTCACATCTTCGCATCCCCTGATACGGACGCTCCACTTCTGGCTCCCGAGCACAGGTTTGTTTAATACATGATTTCTTTGTTTGGATATTAAGGCATTATTTATAACATATCTATGAGGCGGTCTGCAGCTTTTGTAAAGGACGTCAATGTTGTATAAGTTTGTTAAAAGCTTAGCTACCTTGCTCCTTATCAAATCGCTTTTGTCCTCTGCTTCGTTGCAGTGATTTTAAACTCTGATAAACTCAGTGAGACTCTCATTTTCGTCTGTTCCTGAAGTGCAGGTATGCAAGAGCTTCAATGCCTCCATTCAGGGGCACCCAACGAGAATATAGTTCAAAACCGCTTAAACATAGTATTGTTGAACGTATTTTAGTATTTAAACGGTAGATATAGGCATATTTTTATCCCCTAAAAATTTTTAATCTGTTCGGATTTCCTAGCTGAAAGTCTAGTGATCCGAAAATTATAGGGGTCAAAACTTACCTTTTCGAAAATTTCACCTGGGAAAAAGGCTCCCGAAAATTCTAGGTGACCTATTTAGGGTAAAAATCCGTTAGAAATGGGCAATTATACCATTTCGTAGATGTTCGAAAATCCTAGGAGAGGCAGGCAAGCAAGAAATTTTACAACAAATGTTTCGAAAATTCTAGATCTCAAATCGTCTTCCGAACAGATGTTTTCCTGAAAATTGTCGTTGGGTGCCCGTGTCCATTGTCTGGCGTTTTTAACTCTCTGCAGCCTCTATCTTTCTCCATTTTCTTAGTTTTTGGGTTTAGTAATATCCAGTTTCCACTAACGACGTAAGGAGACTTTTTAGTTTTGTGCTGTAATCGTCTGTACTTACAAAAAGCTTTGTAATTTTACATTACACATTCTTACTAGGTTTTTAATCACAGAAGATAATTTAACCAGACCAGGGCTCCTATCCGCGGAGCATCATGAAGAATCAGTGCCACATGATCGTGTAGCATGCAACAGTGATCTATAATGATTGTCCAACAGGAATAAGTCACCGTAAACCTAACATGAAATTCAATTACTTTTTATGACTATGATTAAGTTGACATCTGATCGTGACAAAATTTGTCCCTTTCGTCAAAAATATTCTTTAGGAGTTCAACAATAGAAAAGAAGTCTAACTATCGCAGCGCTCCAGCGCTCCTTAACTGAAATCAAGAGCCTCTTGCATAAATTGTGAAGAGAGAGTTTTCTGAACAGCTTTTTTTGCAAAATTAGGTTTCCACATAGATAGCTCAAACGATTCGGCAGGATTCTCGCACCGCTCAAATTAAAATAAGGACTTTTTGCAGGTTAACCGAGCGGACACTGGGACTAGTCAAAGTGAAGATTTCCGAAGATCCCATGAGGCTTCAGAATTGATCTGTTTCAGTCTGTTTGTAAGGTAAGTTTCCCTCCCTGATGTAAGTTGTGAAGAAACGTAAAATAGAAGCTAGATGTTCAAGTCTTTCTCACATTGGTTAACATTTACAGTTTGTCTAGCTAACAATATAGCTGATTATTTATAATGAACTACATTCTTTCTTCCAGATCGTGTGCACTGATTACATGAATTTGATCATGAACCCTCAGTGAAATCAACGTCGGACATCGGTCATCTGCGGAAAGGTAAGCTTAAGCTTGTTTATCCAGAAAAAAAGGTTGTTGCTGGTGGAAAAATTGTTATGTTTTTTTTCATCAGTACTTTATGTTATGCACTGCTGCTGCGTGCCGCCAAATTATGCTCGCAAAGATTATTTGGTATCTCTTTCAGTCAAATCGTGGAATCGTAGTGAAATGTAGGTCAAACAAAACTGCAGGGATCACTTGTGTTATTTGAGGTAGAATCAGAAATATTAACATCACTCGTTTATACGTAAAAAGGTGTTAAGTACATGATATTTTTTCAGTTTTGTAGATCAGTTACCAAGATACTGAAGATGTCACCACCTGATAACACAAGATTAAAGTTATCCTCCTGAAAGTAAGTGTATATTCTCTGTGACCTCTGCTATTATTGTGTTGATGTAGATATGATATATCTCTGAACCACGCAATTATTTTGGGCAGTTGCCCCTAGGGGCAGGGGGGGGGGGAACTCGCTATAATGGCCTAAAGGAGGAGGTCAATACCCTATAGGCACGCGAGCTACCCTATAGCACACTGCAGTTGTCAAAATGTGATTGGCGGTCGTAATAGACAACATGTAAGGTGGCAGGGGGCAAACAATGATTGATGGGTTAACCGACGCAATTTTCTTTAATATAGTGTACTATGGTGTCAACATGGTTTTCGCATGTTAGATTTTCATCAATAACGACGCTAAGAGACTTAGAGGAATGAGAATGTTTGATCAGAACATTATTAATTTTATATTTAAGGAAGGCAGAGATTAGGCAGATTATTAAGCTTCTGCCTTGAGCCATTTAACATGAATTCAGTTTTAGTCATATGTAACATTTGTGATACACTCTTTTTTTTATAAGAATGTTGTTTTTCCGGCCCAGGCTGAATATTCTTATTTTTCTGCCAATTTTAGGCTGAAAATATTCTTGTATTATTCTTAAATTATAGCTTATGACATTTCCGTTTTAGAATTTATTGGGGTATCAATTACAAGTGTTTGGTATCTAGATCTGTATTGTGTTACATTGTGCACGTGCTCCATCGTTTTTCGTTGCAGTCAGCGAGGTCAAGATGTCACGTCAAACGACACTTGGCCGTTTTGGCTTAAAAAAAAGCATTTCGCACACAGAATTATATCTATCCTTTTCAAAATCTCAGCCTCGGCTTTATTCTTAAAATATTCTTAAAATTTCGCATATTTCAGCCTCGATATTCTTATAAAATATATTCTTATATAAAAAAAAGAGTGTAAGCCAGTGATTAATGTTGAGCAAGTCCTCATTCAGAGAAGACTGAATGGAGTGGATATTGCCAATCGAATAAGTCAGATGGGTATCATCAATATAAATTCTTTGTTTAAAATGAAACAGACAATATTTATTGGGCAAATCATTGATATATATATAGATATATATATATATATATATATAGCAAAAACAGTAGAGGTCCTTATGTTGTTCCTTGGGGAATACCACACTTAACGGTGCAACATTCTGAAAGGGAACCATTGACAAGACATTTCTGAGTATGATTATCCAAATGGGAGGAAACACATTTATCGGTAACATGACCGTGATAAACTATAAAGAGGTATATTTAGACAGTAGAATATCATGACTGACTGTGTAAAATGCTTTCTTAAGGTCAAGAAAAGCAACGGTGTTAACTTTACCTATTTACAGGCCTCTAATAAGGCTGTAACTGTTGAATAGAGTGCATGGAATCCAAATTTTGGTGCTTAGACAAAATACTATGATCCAATAAATGGTAAAGAGTTGATGATAGATAATTCTTTCGAATACTTTGCCAATGATAGGGATAACTGATATTGCACGATAATTGTCTATGCTGCCTCTTTTGCCGCTTACTTAAATACAGAAGTAACCCTTGCAGACTTCCAATTATCAGGAAATATACCATTAGCTTATAAAGAACTATTAAATGTAATTGAAATAATGTGAGGTGCAATATTGAATAAAGCACAATCCATAATAAGCTGACTAGATATTTCATCTGGACCAGATTTATTCAGTTTTTTAAAAAGAGACAACACCTGATTACTATCACTGGGGATGAATTTGGAATCTTTCACTTTAAAGGCCAGAGATAATTGGCCATTGGCCATTGTTTAAAGGTATTTCGCAAGCCAGTTTTGGGCCAATTGTAGAGAAGTGATCATCGAAAGTGTTTGACAAAGCGGTTGAATTAGTCATAGAAACTCCATTCGGACTTAATTCCTTAACAGAAGACCTGCCGGATTTATGAGAAGTATTAGCTCATTGATGACCTGCCACGTTTTATGCGGGTCCCCATCAGTTTCACTAAATTTGTTTAAATATATAAAATAATTTGTAAGCCTATTTAATTTCAGCATTGACTTTAAATTGTTATGCATTCTTTTAAAGCAGACCCATCTGTGCGGATCATTGGACAAAAAATTGCTTAAAGTGCCTTATCAGCAGTTAAAAAGGGATCATGCAAAGTTCTAAACTAGGTATGTGAAAGGGACAGTACCATATTTTGTCAAAAGAAGGTACACAAAAGGGGTACCTTTTCTGTCAAAATGGTACTGTAAAATTCCGAAAATAAGCCCCTCCATGTATAAGCCCCCCAAAATCGTCACAAAAAACCCTACGTTAAATCACCCCTCTGAATATAAGCCCCGCGGGGGGGCTTGTACTTAGAATTTGCCCTCGAGTACAAAGTAAAACAAAGCAAAAATGGTAAATTTCATTTCCACTACAAGCTAGCCCAGCTGATTTTATAACGCAAATTTCCCTCCGTACATAGGCCTTTCCCAATATAGGCCCCTCCAAAAATAAGCCCCTCAAAAAGGGCCTTTGAAAAATGTAAGCCCCGGGGCTTATTTTTGGAATTTTACGGTATTTTAAAGGGTAAGGGATTGGACCTCAGGCGGAGCCTCCCTGTATAGAACTGTGTTGAGTACCCCCTCCCCCAGGGGTAATCCATGGTGTTGTTGTTGCATGGCTTCAAAATAATATCTCATATTTTGATGTCATCTTTACCATCTTTTTATTATTTTCAGGATTTTATGTCATTTGAATTAAACACACACAATTAGTTGAATGGTGTGAAGCTATCAAAGGAGAAGGTAATTTAGCTGAGTTTATTAAATTGATTGCTGTAAAATGGCAAAGGGAGTTAACATTGTAAGCTTTAAAGCTATGTTCTTGCATCACTAGAGTATTATACTATTATACCTCACATTTGATTTAAATGCAGTCATTGATATACTATTGATTACACAGTCAGAATGGTACAGGCCAGAAACTGTTAACATTGCAAACATTTCTATTGCCTTGATCACTATTTGTTTGAACCTCATGGTACAGTCGAACGTTTGCTAGTAATAATTATTGGCCTCTCCTCTAAACATAGCCCCAGTCATGGCCCCAGTCACTAATATTAAAGAGTGTATTTTTGGTCGGGAATCTCTCATAAATTGCTTGGTCACTGCAGACACTTACAAACACTGCATAATAATTTATTGACCTTTGTGAAATGGACCCCTTTCCATAGCAAGAACTATAGTTGTGGACTCAGGAAGTTACAAACACTTTTTGCATATTTTGACCTTTGTGAAGTGGATGGACACGTCTTCTAAAAGTGGACACTAACTGGTTATGGGCTAGAAACTCTGCATTTGACCTTTGTCACTAAAAGAGGCAAACATCTTGATCTTTAATTACCTGTAGGTGCATGGACACGATTCTCCTGGTCACTGTACAGTGGTGTCCACTAATATAATAACTAGAGGTTTGACCCTTAAAAACATAGCTGTGACGTAAAGGTAATTTTTTAGTAAAATAGTTGTTGGAGTCATTTAATGTGGTGATCTTATTAAATTCAATTAACATTTTTTAGGGAAATCTTTAACTGAGACTCAATGGCGCAGCATCAAGACCTTAAAAGAAAAGGAGGTGCTGATCCTGATCATCAGATGTCAAGAAATCATGCCCCTCCACATCTAAGTATTGAAGTGCCTAAAATGAGTGATCTTCCAAACAAGTTGAACCCTTGGAGTGATGTCCAGCTTCCTGTTGACATTCTTTTGTTGACAGTAGAAGACTGTGAGTTTTTAGCTTGTTATTATTTCTTGAAAAATTCTTTCAAAAGTTATGACCAGACCCTGGGATGCGTGTACTTTGGAACCATGGGTGAAAGTGGAGAAGCTAGAGCACTGAAAGTTGCTTTGATGAGATGTGATCAAGGTTCTTCTGGTCCAGGTGGCTCTCAAATTGTTATTAAAAATGCAGTGATGCAACTGAGACCCAAGGCTGCTTTTTTGGTTGGCAGCTGCAAGGGTTTAAATCCAGATGAAACCAAGCTAGGAGATGTAGTGGTATCCGCTAAACTTTCAACTGAACAATTTACAACTCCAGTAAGAAGAAATATTAGCAAACTTAAGTTGTTTTCAACTGAAGGCTGGAATCCACCATTAAAAGATCCAGTGGGTGAAGAAACAGTACAGGTACACCGTGAAAGTGACATATTCAGTGGTAGCCAATTCATCCCCAAACGACGCCGCGTGTCTCAATCTTGCGTGATTGCTGTTGAAAGGGAAGGGGAAGGTAAGATTATATTATATGCATATAATACTATTATAACAATTTTGATGTAGCATTTGGTTTGAAGTTTAGAACTCTAAATTGTCCTTTTTGGCAACTGCTTCTGACCATGCATTCACAGTACCTAATTACTGACAGTCATCATTTCGTTTGACCATATAGTGCATGATCATGGGACCTTAATGGTGTGTGACCACGTTATTCTAGGGATGTAGTTTACAGTTTTATTTATTATTGTGAAGGGAACATAAATTATTAAGACTATTAAGCTTACATTTAGATTGTTAATTTCAGTCACGACACTCATGTAGAGAAAAGTTCTGAGCTAATTAGCTGTGCTGGATTCTTGTTCACAGTGGATTGATTAAGGATCATTTTCATATTGTAATTGGTCTGTTTTTTCTGGACAGTTTTAGCTCTGCTAGGTTCTTGTTCACAGTGGATTGAAAAAGGATCATTATTTTTCATACATGGTCTGTTTTTTCTTTCCACTTATAATTATTACAGGCCTGTTTGCTGCAGCCCATGATATGAACATTGAATGGGTGATTGTTAAAGGGATATCACATTTTTCTGATGATAGCAACACTTCTGATGAGTCCTGGAAGTCATTTGCTTCCATCATGGCAGCTTCTCTTGTGTCGAACATGTTAAATGATCCTGTTGTTTTTAAAGAATGGCCGCACTATGAAGGTATGTCACATCCCTGATCTTGTGATTGATTATTAATAGGGATGAATTTCTGTTCAGATATTTTTGTGTAAACTGTTTCAGTATTATCCTTGGTTCAAATTTTTCTCTCTGTTTCAAACTCATGATCAAATCATATAGCCTGAATTTCATCCAATTGCGTCAAGTCATTTTCTTAATGCCGTCTAGTGACGTCACTACTACCCGAAAACGCGGGATAGTGATTTTGATTCAGGTTGATTGTCTAAACATTCGCATAATTATGTGTAATAATGAGAAATTTTAGTGGGATTGTCACGAGATATTCAACAGATTGCATTGGTGGCATGCTAGCGTGGAGTTCAAACATTTGGATAATCTTCATTGTAAACAGCAAAATTGCCCTACTCTTCGAAACTGAATTATATTGCTAAATTGAACTGCAAATGAAGAATCATTGCGGAGAGTCAGTAAGTTTATCATTTAGAGCCACTTTGTGGTTTCCGCAGTTATTTTGTTTTAAATGCGAAGTTTCTGAGACCAATGTCATGTTGTAATTCGACCTTCTTGCTGTTTTCACTGTCAAGTGTAATGATTCTGTTACCCTTTCTTTCTTGTTTTCTTTTTTCTTCAATATAGGTCCAAATAGCTTCTTTTCAATTAAAGGAAATCGTTGTGTTTTTGGTTTTTGAACTAATTTTTCCATGTGTGTTTATTTGTTTCACTGATTGCGTGATTTCAACCGAGTTTGAATTACAATGGTTCAGAGTACTGCATGCATGCAGTTGATAGTTTGAACGTTAAACATAAATTATGATCGAAAAGAGTAAGCAATTCTGTCAGCTGTTCTGTGTCATGTGGACAATTTTCCAAACAATATTTCTTGGTTTGCCACTTGAAAATCGTGTTTTACCTTTTGCATGAATTAAAGCAAAGGAGTAGTGATGTCTTTAGCTAGCTGGGTGGCATAATAACAGCTGGTCGATTCAGGTGTTACTGAGGGAGTAATAATGACTCGAAGTAATTGGATGAAATTCAGGCTACATACCAACAAATGCCAAAAGAAAACTTTGTTTTTAGGTTTTTCAAATTTATAATACTTTTGTTCCTTACAGATTTGACAGCAAAGAATCAGCCAGAGACAACCACAAAGCCAGACAAACAGATACCAGGTACTATCCTGTCAATGAAATTACACTATAATATCCAGGAGTTTTTCCAGATTAATGATTGAACACTGGTTTCAGTAGAAATAACAGTAATCTTCCGATATACCGGTAATTGTTTGTTACATCTAGAGCACAGTTGTCTGTTATTATTGTGAGTTATGTCTTTGCCAAAAGAGCGGTCTATATTTTTGCCTGGTGTTTTATGACCCCTTTTTCTTTTGCAATAATTTTGCTGAAAAATGCTAGCTTTTGGAAGCTCTTTTTTTAATCCTTTTTCTGGTCACTTAATCTGTGCAAAAAGGTTGGCCAAAATTTTCTAAAAATTAATGCTGTGAGTCCAACACTACGCTGCTTTTTGTTCCTTATGCTAAAATAAAATTAATATAAGTGTTGTTTTGAAAAGTGACACAGCCACCTCAACTTTGAATGCTGTTGCTTTCTCTCCTCCTAAACTTCTATCACTTTCCCTGCCACATTTTGGCCTTATCTTGGGGATTTACTAGGGTTCTTTTTGGTGAGACATGTTTTCTCTGTCTATCCACCCACGTACCACCCACCCATCCACTCACCCACCTATGCTACCTCAACAAAATAAATACCTATGACCTGCTCACCATATGAATCACCCATAGCTCAGTGGTTAGAGCATCCTACTGGTATCTGGAAGGTTGTGGGTTTGATTCCTGTGAAGGTTTTGGATTTTTTTTTTTCTGAGCACTGGTATTAATACCAGAGTTACAAAAAATTATTTACCCTGTTTATTTGTACTTGTAAAACTGCTAGCAAGTTGTTTTGACTGGGGACTTTTTACTCCTTCATCTTCACATATGTTTCCCCACAAATGAGGTACCGTAAAATTCCGAAAATAAGCCCCCAGGCTTTATATTTTTCAAAGGCCCTTTTTGAGGGGCTTATTTTTGGACGGGCTAACTCGGAGGGGCTTATCTACGGATGGAAATTTGTGTTTCAAAATAGATTGGGTTTAGCCTTATGGTTGGAAGGAAATTTACCATTTTTGCTTTGTTTTACTTTGTATTTGAGGGCAATTTCCAAGTACATTAGCCCCCAGGGACCTTATATTTGGAGGGGCGATTTAACGGAGGGTTTTTTACGGTACGAGTTTAGGGGGCTTATATTTGGAGTGGCTTATACATGGAGGGACTTATTTTCGGAATTTTATGGTATTTTCGGCACGACTGTGATGAGCTCGCGCACGTACATCACACAAGTTCTGTGTGACAACAATCTCATCACCAGAGCTTTCAAACCAGATTATGGCTGTGCAAAAATCGCTGTGCAATTGTGAAGTGCATGTGACAACTCTACCTAAAGAATAGTAGGGAGGATTACTAGTAAAAGAAAAATATGTATTATTTCTAAATAATTTTAGTCATTTTGCTAATTCGTCATTTTGTCATTTTTCCATTTCCTCATTTTGGCATTTTGTGTTTTAAACATGCCCTTCCAGATTAAATGATTGATGAACACTGGTTTCAGTAGAAATAACACTAATCTTTCAAATTCTAGAGTTTTCTCTTATTATTGTGGGATATGTCTTTACCAAGAGAGCAGTCTATTTTTGCCTGGTGTTTTATAACCCTTTTTCTTTTGCTGTAAAATGCTGTTGGAAGCTCATTTTTTTTATCCATTTTCTGATCCCTATCTGGCCAAAAAGATCAGCCAAAATTTTCCAAAATGCTGCAAGTCCAACACTATACACTGCCCTTTGTTCCTTAAGTAAAATAAAATTAATATAAGTGTTGTTTTGAAAAGTGACACAGCCCCCTGAACTTTTGCCTGTTGCTTTCTCTCCTCCCTATATACTTCTATCACTTTCCGTGCCCCATTTTTGCCTTATCATGGGGATTTACCAAGGTTTCTTTTTGGTGAGACATGTTCTTGGGAAAACATTTAGCATCATGTCAAATATTTTGAAGGAAGAGCAGATGGGAAATTAAACTTCTTGAAAACATTCTTGTCTTTGTTTCAGCTGTGTT
>OZ037783.1:35106077-35203577 GCA_964035525.1 Porites cylindrica
CAAATCCAAAAAAATGTTTTAACCGAGAACAAGTAAATTAATCTGAAGGTGTTTTCACTGTGCAAAATAATGGATCAGCGAGCAGATATGAAATTTCTCTTTGAGTCTGGTTCAACTCGATATGAGTTCACTTAACAAACTTGTGATATATGTATTAACACAAAAATTCCATAGTATTAATTTCTCAATCAATTTTAATTCATTACTTTTTATAAAATGATGAATAACAAGCATAAAGTCAAAATATGTTCTGTTCATGTTCAATTCAAACAAACAAAATTTGCAAAAATCAAGAGAAAAAAGTTAACCACTTACAGTTTCACTTTTATCGCTAAGGTTTTGGTAAATCAGCAAAACTCAAGTAAAGTTTCTTTGAGAGTCCAGAAAACGAAGAAGTCTTTTTAGAGCTGTCCTTTTGTTTGAATGTCCCTTGCGTTTCGGTAAATGCTTGTCCTCCCGTAAATAACTTCACTGTAGCGTAGGTTTTTGAGGCAGCGTTCCACAAAAAATATAATTCCTCTGAGACACTTTGGCTGAATTTTAACACCACACATTTAATCATAGGTAAAGCACTCCTCTATGGTACTAGCTGTCTATTTTTGTCGGTTACTTGTTTTCCAGTTTTACGACGAACACAACAAATCCTGCGTCACTTCGCGTCTTGTATGAATGAGTTGAAGTTCATAAATGTACTTTCCCTTAGCTTGCGCAAATCCTTTGACAAATTCCTGAGTACACAAGACGAATTTTCCTCTTAACTGGCGTTTTACGGTGTTTTCTCATTCTTTTTGAGTCGATCTTGAGTATTTTTGCGTTGAAAGTTTTCTTTGATGAGCAAACTCAACTGAAGTGAAAAACAAACTACAAAATCAACAAACTGTCATTCAAAGTGGCGTGAGAGAAGGCTTGTGACGTGGTGACAGCTGATTGGTTTTATAACTACCCACGTGGTAGAATTTTCCCGCCTTTCGTTTGGTAGCGCAGCAAGCATTTCTTCAGACGAGACGCAGGTTTTTCTGGGCCTCCCCTCCCAACCCCCACTAAGGAAAAACTGATCTGTGAGAATTTTATCAGACCAAGAGTTAATAGAAGAAAGGGCTCCAAGGTTTTAATAATTCGCACATTTTTAGAGTATATTATTTGATTTTGCTGTTTTGAAAGTCTTGCATGCAAATTTTAGGGGTTGAAAGGTAGAATGTGGTGTTTAAGCTGTGAGAACCTTTAGAGGTGTGTCCAAGAAGTCAGATGTTTTTTTGGTTGGTTTTGTCGTTTTCCCCTCTGTTTCGTATCTTTAACTCCTTTTTTCAACAGAACTTTAGTTCGTGAGGCCCTTGCTTTTTCTGTGTAGGTAATTTCTAATCACTATTAAACGGCACAAAAATTCGGAAATTTGGGGTTGACAAGGAAAAATCAGGAACGTCTTGCGCAGCAACCTAAAGGGTGGTTTACATACACTAGCAACAGAGTCGGAGTTGGAGTCGTAAGATCGCTTATGACCTAGTGAAAATCAAAAATCGGAGACGTTAGCAGAGTAACCTGAGATCTAGCTGAGTTGATCTAACCTGAGTTTCGCTTTGAAAATTACATTCGGGCGGCCAAGACGATTTTTTTAGCGGTAGCCGTTAGAGAGAATGCATGAGAACCGCTAAAATTGGGCCTGATCTCAGGTTATAAGCGGCGTGATAAGCGCGCCGGAATCGAAGTCAGAAGAATTAGAACGTTTCCATTTCTTCCAACTCCGCTTACGTTCCGCTTATGATCTAGTGAAAACCAGGTTGTCGGAATCGGAAGCAGAAGCAGAAGGAGAAACCAATCCCGATGCACGTTCTCACGCTTTGTTATTTGTTTGGTTCTTCCGCTTTTGCTTCCGACTCTGACAATCTGGTTTCCAGTAGATCATAAGCGGAACTTGAGCGGAATCGAACACAAGCTCTGCGCTTTTGATTACGACTCCGACTCTGTCGCTAGTGAAAGGAAGCCATAATTTTGAGACACTCACTAGAACGTTTTTCAGCGCAGCGGTACTCGCAAGACCATTCAGGACGAAACTACTGTTTAGGGCATGTGGATTTTAAGAGTTTGAACTAAATGAGGCTTCGGAACAGATTGCGAAATGAGCAAAATCTCTCGTTTAGTCGTAAATATAACTAAATTAAAGAAGAAAAATGTCTTTGTCCGAAGCAGAAATTTCTATAGTACTTCCTTGACTATGTGTTGTAGAAATGACCTCTCTTCGGGGTGGAATCAACTTGAGCTTTACTCAGGTTGGTCTTTAAGTCCCAAGAGTGATCAACATGAATTTTCTCTTACCAATATCAAAACATTATCAAAAGAAAATGTTAGGAGAAGTGGTAAATTGATGAACAAAGGAGAAGTACTTTGATCTTTTATCAAGTTCTCTCAACTAATTCTATAAGGCAATGTATGGACATTAGTGTAGAGAATTTGTATTTTTATATTGGGGCTTAAAGGGTTAATGGTAAATTTCTAGTTGTCCGATGAGCATTCACGTCCCCATCTCATAGTAGTTAACCCCTGGGGTTATTTTTACCCTTTCATTGCTTATCACTTAAAGAAAGGTTTTAAAATCTAGACTACACTTTCAATCTTTTAAACGTTGCTTTAAAAGTTGAATGGTGCTAGTGTTATTTTGTGATTTGTTGTAGGATGATGATGGGAACCCCAAGCCTGAACATGAATGGCCATCAGAAGAAGATTGGAAAAGGTTGTACCCCAGTGTCTTTTCTCACTCATCAAATGAATCACAGCCGCAAAAGCAACAGGTTGGTCATCAAATTTGGCAAAAGAAAATAGAGTATAATACTTCTTGAGTTCTGTTATTTCTTGGGGAAAAAACCTGAAAAAAAAAAACATTCCGTTTAAAAACGTATGGTTTTCTTCAGCTTTTCAGGAGTTCACTTATTATAAACTGAAACTGACGGAACAGGAAATGTGTTTTATATCATAGTATTTTGAGGCTGTTTTTTTTCTAGGCGCGATTTTGTTAAAAACTGAGTCAAATCAAAACAGTGCAGTTGAATATAAGTCTTACTAACAACAACAAGTTATTTCTGTGGTCTCACTTCATTTAAGAAGTGAGCTTAGTCATACCGAAACCGACGGTTCTCTTACAACGATGACGTTTAGTTGTGGAAGTTACTATCCGAATAATATCGCAACGGACTGCAATCCGTTTCGGAAATACCTCTGCTTTTGGAAACGACCTGAAGTTTCCTTCAAACGTTTTTTACCGTTCGGGAAGTCGATTTAATCGTGCACTTGGAAAAAAACTTGCTGATTTTCGTACGTGAAGTTTATACAAGCGGGGAGAAAATGTGGATCTTTGAGATGTTTATTGACTTGCAAATTTCACCCTTATCGCTGTAGTAGAGCAGTTTTACGCATTTTAAGCAAACATGGAGCTCGAAGCTTGGATCAAACCAGTCAACAGTAGACTGAGGTTCTGTGTTTGTATAGTCTTGTTTTCATTTCTAACAGAAGAGTTTTTTTTTTTTTGCTCAACCATCTTATTGGCTCATCAACTCTTAGCCTGTTTGAGGCGTTCAGATAGTGGAAAGTGCCACTCTCCACTATCTGAAAGCCTGGAACAGGCTCTGATCAACTCTTGTTTTCTTTTACCACTCGCACAGATTCCTGCAGAGACTCCCCTCAGTATTCGCGTCTCACCATTCCCCGCTGACGATCAAGACACCGTGGGAGGAACATTTTCAGCGCCTCCTGATCCTACCGGTAAGGTTTCTTGTCCCCCAGCCCCCCCCCCTTCCCCCCCAGTTCCCTGCCTTCCCAATCACAGATGTAACAAAACCTATAGGCGATTAACGCCCTGAGCACTAATAAGAAGTTGTACATAAGTTCGTTGCGCTCAAAAGTCAGTTTTGGTTTGTGATCTTGCCTTCTTTTTAATAATTGCGGTGTAGACCTGCGACAAGTTGCTGTTGTCACATTCTGTCCGTAATTTTGATGAAAGAAATCGGATGTCAAGGACTATGTTTATTTATTAGTTTGTTTATAGACCAAAAAGGTTCTCTACGCAGTACTACCCGGGTTAAGCATTTAACGCACCTGACCTTGCTGCCATATACAGAAACGAAAAGTATGTTAGATTGTCACTGAGGAAGTTTAAAAGGAAAAGATCCCGTCTAATGTAGACATTTTCCGGTGTTACCTAAACTGAGCGATGTTTGTACTTATGATTATTTAAACTTACGTAGTAAAACGAGGGGGCATAATATTAAGAAAGAATAAATATTCTAGAAGTCTAAATATCAGTCTGAAATCGATGGTTTCCTTTATACGTTATGTGACGTGGAATCGTTATTTCTTCTTTAAGCTGATCCAATGTTAGCAGGGCCGTCCATTCCTACTCGTGGGATGCTAATTTCTACCTTCTTTTCCCTTAACAGTTGAACCGATGTTAACAGAGGCATCTATTCCTACAGCGCATGGATGCAGCCACGGTCTGGTACCTCAAGTTCAGTATTCAGAGAATTTTTCCTCACCAGATATCTACACCCATCATCACAGTGACCCATCCACCATCTTTACACCTAGAGAATCCTTGTCTACCGATCCGTATCTCATCAGTGGTCCTGGCCCTTCTACAGTCACACAGGAAGAGCCCATTGATGAGGTAATGATGCCGGACAAGAGCGATGGGCCGGATTCATATAGCTGTTCTTGTATATTAGTTTGAAACAGTGTTAAGGATTATTGAGAATGATTTTATGGATAAGTCGTTTACTCAATAACAAAGTTGTTGATAGGAATGTTATTGAGCACTACTAGCCCCAAGAGTGTCAGAGCTCAAGGTGGTGCCTTTATTTTCGTGGTCGGAAGGTTTTGACGACTTTGTTCAGTATTCATCCTTCCTGGGATACCTGTGTGGATTAGACGCCTCAAACTTGTTGATAGGAGCTTCATTCACCCTCGCTGGGCTCTAACAATGTAAGACACCTGGAGGACACTAACACCCGTAATGAAGATTAAAAGAACAAAAATGCCATTGATTATTTGGAAGTAGCCTGAATTTCATCCGATTACTTCGAGTCGTTATTACTCCCTCAGTAACGTCTGAATCGACCGGCCGTTAATGCCGTCCAGTGACGTCACTACTCCTTGACCTTTGCTTTAATTCATGCAAAAAGTAAAACACGATTTTCAAGTGGCAAACCGAGAAATATCGTTTGGAAATGTCTGCATGATACAAAATTGCTTTATTTTTTTCGATCGTAATTCATTTTTAACGTTCAAACTATCAACTGCATGCAGTACTACTCTGAACCGGTTGTACTGAATTCTATAATCAAACTCGGTCGCAATCACGCAATGAAATAAACAGACACACGAAACACTTAGTTCAAAAACAAAATGATTTGCTTTAATTGTAAAGAAGCTATTTGGTCCTTAACAAAAAAAAAACACAAGGAAACAAGAAAGAAAACCTAACAGAATCGTTACACTTGACGGTGAAAATAGCAAGAAGGTCGAATTATAACATTGATCTCAGAAAAATTCGCGTAAACAAAATAACCGTCGCCGAAACCACAAAGCGGCTCTAAATGAAAAACCTACCGACTCTCCGCAATGATTCTTCATTCGCAGTTCAATTTAGCATTTCAGTTTCGAAGACAAGGGCAATTTTGCTGTTTAAGATAAAGATTAAGCTTATCAAAATGTTTGAACAACACGAAAGAATGCCAGGGATGCGATCCGCTGAGTATCAATCGACAATCCCGCTAAAATTTTTCATAATTATATATAATTATGCGAATGTTTAGACAATCAACCAATCAAAATCACTACCCGGTTTTCGGGTAGTGAGTGACGTCACTGGACGGCATTAATGGCTGGTCGATTCAGACGTTGTTGAGAGGAGAAAACGACTCGAAGCAATCGGATGAATTTCAGGCTATATTTGGAAGCAATTTGGGTGAGATTAATAACAAACAAAGATGAAACAGGGTTGGTCGAGAGGGGTCGGTTTGACTGACATGTTTCTCTTTAGAAAGAGGCCTACCTTTTTGGTTTGGCCAAATCTTGAAAAAATGGTATTTTGCTGTATTAACCACGGTATGAAAGTTTTGAACTGACTTTTCTCCATAGGAGATGTGGCCACAGACTGAGATTCAAGATTTGCACCAGCTGGAACGCTTGTCCCTTAAAGAGGTAATGAGGCCGGGTAAAGATCAGTCCTTTCAAAGGCACTGTTTTACAGCTGTTTCGGATAACACGCGACCTGCGTTGTCAAAAACGTTTCAGGATTTTGGGTTTTTCTAGCCTGCGTGGCCAAATTCCCCCTTTCCCTTCCCCTTTCAACGCCGGCCACGCAGGCTAGGGTTTTTCTGCGACGTCAATCAAATCGTTACCGTAGCATCCACTATGTTTGTCAAATAAAGGCGGCAATAAGGAAGGAAATGTTGGCGGGAACGTACCGTTTCGTTTTCACCCTCCCATATCTGTGTTTCTTCGGATTTGACCTTTTTGTTTCCTTAGAGGTCCGCTAGACATTCACGCTCCCTTTATATAGTCGGATTATTTTTACCCTTAAATTGCACACCACCTTAACAAAGGTTTTAAGATGAGTACATTTTCGATTTTTTAAACGATTCTTTCAAAGGGGAATTGTGTTAATTGTTATTTTGTGATTTGTCGTGGGATGATTACGGGAACGCCAGGCCAGATCATATATGGCAATCAGAAGACTATTGGAAAAGGCGGTTCCCCAGTCTCTTTTCTCACTCATCAAATGAATCATAGCCGCAAAAGCAACAGGTTGGTCATCAACATTTGCCAAAGAAAATCGAGTATAACATTTTCTGAGTTTGGTGTTTACTGCTCGAATAATCCGTTTCCGAAGTATCTCTTTAGGAAACGACCTGAAATTTACTTATGTTTATCACCTTTCGGAAAGTTGTTTTAATCGTTTTTAAGTACACTTTGAAAAAGTCGCTGATGGGACCTTTGTTATATTTACTGACATGAAAATGTTAACGTTCTCACTGTACTGAGTAGAGCCTTGTTACGCACTTTTAGCAAACATGGAGCTTGAGGCTTGGAACTGACCTGCATGTCAACAGAAGATTGGTTCAGCGACTGAGGTTCTGTCTTTGTAGAAGAGTTTCTTTTTGTTCAACCGGCACACTGGGTGCGGGTCTCTTCTCTGCAGTTTCCCAATCATTCTACTGAAACTAAACTCTATACAGCTATTTCGGGAAAGGTTGTCGGATGAAGTGCACGCGACAACCCCGGAAATGTAGCACGGGTGGTCTTCAGTTCACTGTTTTTCAAAGAAGTTTGAAACAATGGCAGGAGAGGCCATGGACATATGTCTGCGAGAGCTAAAGGAAAGAAACAAAAGTAGGTTCGACAGCTACAGTGTCAGGAACAGTGTATTGATCACATCCCACATTACCTTTCGGGATTGTGGCGTGCACATTTTTTCCGACAACCTTTCTCGAAATAACTGTGTAATAGTAAGACACGGACACCACTCTGAGACGGACAATTGAATGGAGTTGGTTTCCATCTTAGAGAGAGTTAACTTTAGACGAAAAGGGTCAGCTGATTATTTTCCAGATTATACACTTCGCATAGTGATCTTAATATTGCCAAATAACTGTTAACCGGAGATCACACGTTTACTTTGGTTCCCTACTGATATTGATTATTCTGTCTTTGGTCTCTTTTTCAGAGCGAAACTCACCCCAGTACTCAGGACGTGCTGTCATACGATCCTGGAACCGCAGGACCAGTTCCAGTACCTCTCCATTCTGCTGGTAAGGTTTTCATTCGTGCTGCCTGCGAGCAAGCTCTCCTATTTAGACGAGCGAAGCGAGTCTCGCAAGAACGCGCGAGCGAGCGGCGAAGCCGCGAGGGACCGAGGAAAGGTCCTCGGCCCCTCGCTCGCGCGTTCTCGCGAGGCTCGCTTCGCTTGCCCATATAGAAGAGCTTGCTCGCAGGCTATCATTCGTGTTACAACTAAAGCAAGAATCTGCAATTTAAAAGGCTAGTAACGCCATGACTGACTAGAGCACAAGTAAGACAATGTACAGGACTTTACGTAGTGTTGCAACTTGTATTAAACGGTCCCGTCGTCCATACACACAGATATATACATATATACACAGAAACATGCCCCGACGTTTTTAATAGTTGGAAAAATCACCAACGAAAGTTTAAGTATTTTTAGAACCCGACACCTTTATGCATTAGATATTGAGATACCAAGTGAAAAGCACTATTCACGTTTTGAACTACTGGGGCTGAAGGCACTTTCCTTCTACAGTCTGTCTTCTAATATCTCCAAACTGGACATTTTCTTGTATTCACTCAAGTGGGCGTTGCTTTAATTTCTAATATTGTACAATAATCTAAGAGGGTGTGTAATGCTAGAAAAGGAGGAATCTACTTAAACGACCACGAGTGTGAAACCAGTTGTTTACACTGTACCTTTATGTTAACTCGTGGGATCTTAATTTTAATTTTTTTTTCTCTAGGATTTCCCATTCCTACGTCGCATTTCTCCAGCCACAGCCTGGCGCCTTTCAGTGAACATCCCCTCCGTCACAGAGTGCTGGAATCACCATTGCAGGCATGGCAACCGCGAAGTACAGTTCCAGGATACCCGTATCCCCGCAGTTCTGGCATTTCTACAGATGGTCTTACTCCGGTTCACCCTGGATATCTTCCCCTGCGTGGAATGCAGGATCTACCACAACAGAGAGTTCAGCCCCAAAATACAACGCCGGGTTATTTAAATCTCGAAGGTTCCGCAGTCACTTACCCGCAAGAAATCCCGGGATTTCTTCCCCCACATGAAATGCAAGGAGCGCGTCTTCATGGATTGCAACCACAAAGTACGATGTCAGACGATCCATATCTCATTGCTCCTGGCGAATCAACCCATACCCACTCCACAGTTAATTTGGAAAGTCTCCTCCCTCGTGAAACGCTGAGATCCCCGCAGTATGGATTTCATTCGCAAAGTGCAAGTCCAAGTTATCCGCATCTTCAATTTAGTGGTTCTGTTACGTCTTCAGTTACGCAACCGCCAGTAATCCCCGGATATTCTTATCCGTACGGAAACCACATGAGAGCCCCACAACAGGCAATGCAACCGCAAAGTGTAAGTTCAGGTGATCTGCATATTAGTGGTCATGTTACGTCTTCAGTCACGCACCCGTCAGTAATCCCCGGATATTCTTACCCGTACGGAAACCCCATAAGGGCCCTACTGCAGACAACGCAACCGCAAAGTGCAAGTTCAGGTGATCCGCATCTTAGTGGTCCAATGTCTTCCGTCATACACCGGCCAGTAATCCCTGGATATTCTTACCCGTACGGAAACCCCATGAGGGCCCCACTGCAGACACCGCAGCCGCAAAGTGGAAGTTCAGGTGATCCGTATCTTAGTGGTCCAATGTCTTCCGTCATACACCGCCCAGTAATCCCCGGATATTCTTCCTATCCCTACGGAAACTACATGAGAGCCCCGCTGCTGGCACCGCAACCGCAAATTGAAAGTCCTGGTGATCCGCATCTTAGTGGTCCAATGTCTTCTGTCATACACTCGCCAGTAATTCCCGGATATTCTTCCTACCCCTACGGAAACCGCATGAGAGCCCCGCAGCTGGCACCGCAGCCTCAAAGTGCAAGTCCAGGTGATCCGCATCTTAGTGGTCCTATTACGTCTTCAGTCACGCACCC
This sequence comes from Porites cylindrica, assembly GCA_964035525.1. NCBI lineage: Eukaryota > Metazoa > Cnidaria > Anthozoa > Scleractinia > Poritidae > Porites > Porites cylindrica. The sequence continues at coordinate 35,115,804 of OZ037783.1, forward strand.
GCCAGTAATCCCCGGATTTCTTTCTTCGTCTGGTATGCAGAGAGGAAGTCCTGAAGTTCAACACGAACGAAATCCTTCGACTGAATCTGATACTCGGCCCAGTCAATAAGCGGCAATGAATTTCTTATGGTGTAGAATTGTATAAATTTTCCAATTTAAGCCTAATTTGTGCTGCAGTTATCTTTATAATATGTATTTATTACTTTTTGCCAAAAAATCTGTAATTCTTCAGTACAATTTGGCAGCAAACACAACACATTCGTTTGGATGAATCTAACTCAACTTTATAAGCAACAATACTACAGTGAATAGCAATTCCCAAAAATGTAAAATGTGTATACATTCTCATTTTTCTCAGTTGTGGATTCCTTGTGTATGTATTATTGTAAATAGTATTTAATAAAAGTTTTCGATTGAGAAAAACTGTAGTTCTGCTGTGCGACTTGTATTTCAAAAAGTCTGGTATTGTTACCCTGTTTCCCCTTGTCACAAAATTTCCCGAGGGGGATACTATCAAAAAGGTTTAGCGGCTTTCAAGTCAAAACTCCTCGTAAAATTTTGATTCGTCACTCTAATGGTCTTACGCGGAATCGTCTCTGCGAAGTGCTAAGAAAATGTATTGTAAGGAGTACTTCGAGCGTTCCCTGAAATTACTGAAATAGTTTTCCAAGCTTTGTTATGGTAAGAAATCTCCAAAAGTAGAATTCTTTGGTCTTCTTTCCTTCTACACCAGTCACCCACTCAACGCTCTTTTGGAACACGCTGTACCCACCTACTCTACCCTTCACTTATCCCTTTGTAATGGTAAGAAATCTCCAAAAGTAATACTCCTTTCCTTCTACACCAGTCTCCCACTCAACGCTCTTCTGGAGCACGCTGTACCCACCCACTCCACCCTTCACTTATCCCTTTGTAATAGTAAGAAATCTCCAAAAGTAATACTCCTTTCCTTCTACACCAGTCTCCCACTCAACGCTCTTCTGGAGCACGCTTTGACCCACCCACCCCACCCTTCACTTATCCCTTTATAATAGTAAGAAATCTCCAAAAGTAATACTCCTTTCCTTCTACACCGGTCTCCCACTCAACGCTCTTCTGGAGCACGCTGTACCCACCCACCCCACCCTTCACTTATCCCTTTGTAATAGTAAGAAATCTCCAAAAGTAGTACTCCTTTCCTTCTACACCAGTCTCCCACTCAACGCTCTTCTGGAACACGCCGTACCCACCCACTCCACCCTTCACTTATCCCTTTGTAATAGTAAGAAATCTCCAAAAGTAATACTCCTTTCCTTCTACACCAGTCTCCCACTCAACGCTCTTCTGGAGCACGCTGTACCCACCCACCCCACCCTTCACTTATCCCTTTGTAATAGTAAGAAATCTCCAAAAGTAATACTCCTTTCCTTCTACACCAGTCTCCCACTCAACGCTCTTCTGGAGCACACTGTACCCACCCACCCCACCCTTCACTTATCCCTTTGTAATAGTAAGAAATCTCCAAAAGTAGTACTCCTTTCCTTCTACACCAGTCTCCCACTCAACGCTCTTCTGGAGCACGCTTTGACCCACCCACCCCACCCTTCACTTATCCCTTTATAATAGTAAGAAATCTCCAAAAGTAATACTCCTTTCCTTCTACACCGGTCTCCCACTCAACGCTCTTCTGGAGCACGCTGTACCCACCCACCCCACCCTTCACTTATCCCTTTGTAATAGTAAGAAATCTCCAAAAGTAGTACTCCTTTCCTTCTACACCAGTCTCCCACTCAACGCTCTTCTGGAACACGCCGTACCCACCCACTCCACCCTTCACTTATCCCTTTGTAATAGTAAGAAATCTCCAAAAGTAATACTCCTTTCCTTCTACACCAGTCTCCCACTCAACGCTCTTCTGGAGCACGCTGTACCCACCCACCCCACCCTTCACTTATCCCTTTGTAATAGTAAGAAATCTCCAAAAGTAATACTCCTTTCCTTCTACACCAGTCTCCCACTCAACGCTCTTCTGGAGCACACTGTACCCACCCACCCCACCCTTCACTTATCCCTTTGTAATAGTAAGAAATCTCCAAAAGTAGTACTCCTTTCCTTCTACACCAGTCTCCAACTCAACGCTCTTCCGGAGGACGCTGTACCCACCTACTCTACCCTTCACTTATCCCTTTGTAATAGTAAGAAATCTCCAAAAGTAATACTCCTTTCCTTCTACACCAGTCTCCCACTCAACGCTCTTCTGGAGCACGCTGTACCCACCCACTCTACCCCTCACTTATCCCTTTGTAATAGTATCTATAATCTATCTACACCAGTCTCCCACTCAACGCTTTTCTGGAGCGCGCTGTGCCCACCCACTCCACCCTTCACATATCCTGTGCACGTATCCTGTGCATGTAACTGTTAGCAGAGGTGACAAAAGGTGACAATAAATAGTCTACAAATTTAAATTGTGATGGTTTTCCATAGTTATATATAATTTTACTCGAGTCCACAGCATTTTTAACGGAAAGAAGCTCACGTTACATTACGTTACGTGTTACGTTAACAAAGTATGGCCCATGTTTCTAATCATCGGTAAATGAATCCCAGTCAATAAAACAGAGAAACAACAGAAAAAACAAACCAAAAAAAAAAACACCTCGAACGTTTGACGACATTGGAGGCCCAGCTAACCTGTGGCCGCAAAAACGACTTTCTCCCTTTTTTATTGCATTTCCACTGAATGAAAATAATGTGGTTAATGTGGTTCCAAGAACGATGCCTCCACCGATGATTTCATGCACAAAATCATCATCGTCTGTGGTTTGACGAATTTGCGGTGTTTTGGTGGGTGGGACGGTGGGTGCCACCTTAACGGCGCCTGTGGAAAATATGAGCGAAATGGGTTCTAGCGACTTCACTGCACGCGCGCAGCCATGTTCGTCTTTATGTTCGTATCAATCTCGACCCAGAGCTCTTCTGCGCATGTAGAGGAGACAGATCAAGAGCTCTTACGTGCGTATTCCCAAACCCGTAAGCACTGGGGTTGAGAATGTGTTTGTATGTGTACATTCTCGTACTTAGGGCCCGTCGGTTTTTTGAAGTGGTCTTTGAAGGCCAACCGAGGGGGGTGGCTCTAGTGACGAGAATGGCCGATGTGTACGAGCGCCGGGGAGTTTGCAAGACATAAGTATTTTTACAAAATCACGCAAAATTTAAAAATATTAAGTTTAGGCAAGTACTTGTTCTTTACGAGAGATCCAAATTACAAGTATTGTAATTGTATCATTCTTTAAGTGTAAGTACCATCGTTTTTAGGCATTTCAGTGAAAACATTGATTATTATTATTATTATTATTATTATTATTATTACTATTATTGTTGTTGTTGTTGTTATCATTTAGTACAGAACTTAGAGCGAAAATCCAAGATGCAAACGAATATTCCGTCCGAATCACTCAGACGTCATCAGCGTTGTGAGGTGACAGGTTGTGTAACCGAATCCCTGAGGGAGGATTGTAAATTGCTGGTAGGTCCAGTCCCTCATCCATTTTCAGGGAGGGGTTTCCTTTGTTTAATAGTACTGGCTTCCTTGACTCCGAGCTTGATGGTGCTGTTTTCGTCAGGTAGTACTTTTACATTGCGTGGGTTGATGTTGTGACCTGTGGCCTGGCAATGCTCAAAAACGGCAGAAATATCATGGGACTGGTGTTCTTTGATCTGGGTACTTGACAAAGGGAAGGAACCTGGCGGTGTGGCCACTGTATTGTCCGAACAACACCATCAAGCGCAGAGTCAAGGAAGTCATTGCCATTAAACAAAGGAGACCCTTCCTGAATAGATGTGAAGGCCTGGACCTACCACCAATTCTGTGCAGACTTACGCGCAAAAAGAGCAAAAGCGACATTTTGCCTTAAATTCGATCTGCTTTTGATAAGCTCTAGTTTTTGCATTTTGTGGCCAAAAGAGCAAGAGGGACTACATTGATTATTTTAGTTTGTCGCACGAGTCAAAGTAACTGTTGACTTAAAAAACAAATACAGAACTATATCGTGGCTACATCAAGGTTTAGTCTACTATGTGCTCCAAAGAGAAGATGTAGCACTTAACTCCATGAACCAACTTACAAATTGAGTTCTTGAGTTTCACTCACAACTGTTCCGGCTATTCTTTCAACTGCTGTTTCAGGACAGAAAAAAACACCTAAAAAAGCAGGGGGAGGTGGAGACGCCCAGTAGATCTCATTATCAGTATCCCGTATTAAGATGTGACCCAGTATTTGGGTGAAATTTTTTACTCAGTATTCCAGGTTTTCCCCAGTTTTCCCCATTTTGAAACCCAGAAGTAACTCCATGTTCTATTCATATGCATTTAAAAAGGCAAATGTAAATAGTATTGCAAGCATAATGGACAAAAAACAACAAAGAACTTTTGAAAGAGACACAACATGGCAGGATGCAAGAACCCAGAGTACAAATGCTGAGTTTATAGGCTGCCTCAATACTACGATTCAGACTAACAGAGTTCACATGTCTCCCCATTGCTGTACTATGTTTCCACAAGGTGAGGCACACAAAAGAAAATCAAATCAGCTTGCCCAAACAGCAAGAAAGTAACTCAGTTTACTAGCCTCTGGTGGGGCTCCAAGAAGCTAGCCCAAACTGTATTGTCTGTTATTTTTCTTAACAAGCCATGAAACTTTGCTTTACAATTGGGCTACTTGTAAAGAAAACAACACAAAAGTCCAACTAATGTTTTGCCAGTCCTTCATTGTGGAAGAATTTTTACTTGGTTCGAGTTAACATGTTGAAATGAATGCTAGGAACATGTTAACAAATTAAAAGAACTCTGGGTATAAGCTTGCAAAGTGAATTCAGTTAATTTCAGGTTGTTGCGGTAAACTGATTGCCTCTCTTTGGCTCCTCAGTTATCGTAGAGACTACAATAACATTTTCAGTAGATTAAACCTCAAAGAAGGTACCCAGTATATCAAGATATTGAAGTGTATTCCAAGTTATTCTTTTTCTTTGTCAAAATCAATTTTGCATCAATGGACCGCCACATTATTAAGAATTATTAAGGATCAATGACATTCAAATATTTACGTTTATTTTATGCGGTGGGGATCACTGGACTGCAAGATACCTGTCAATCATATTAAGCCGAGTCCTTCACACAACAACAGGGCTGTGTTCCAGCAGTGCTAGATGACCCCTGCTGGTGACGTAAGCTATTCAGGAAAGAAACGTGTTATGCTCCCTGGATTTAATAGTTTCAGAGCTTTAGGGATACCTATGATTGAAGATTTCAGTTGCTGTCATTTGCAAGAAATATCAGGCAACAATAATGTTGTGATCTTATTTAAGTGGCAGGTTCAATACTGCTACCCCAGGAATTGCCTCAACAGTGCAAGAACATTGCTGAACATCCAACAACTAGCATTACTAGGGTCCAACAAAACTAGTTTTTTACCAGATATTTTTGGTATTTGTTGCTGACCAACAATAATATTATTGTTACCCAAAATTGTTGGAATGGGTTTTCTTCTGAGCATGTATCTGTATAAGTAGATCTGCTGAAATTAACAGACTATAAAGATGACATGCTTCAAATTTTAAGGACAGTATTAACAATGGTAATACTGTAAATGTAACATTTCAGACTTTGATACTAGTTACCATTTTCATACAAGTAATCACAAAGAGAAATCCAATTTCTAGTAACAAAAATTGTTCATTTTTAATTATAACTCATACTAGTTACCGGCAAGTATGATTCATGACAATGTTCCTCACAATTTACCCATTTTAGTAGTGCAAAACATGCTAAGATTCCAGCAGTCTGATAGTAATCCCTTTGGCATGACTTTAAAGTTACTTAGAATGCTCTGCCATTATTTGTACCGTTGACAAAAATTGTCATAAAAATGTCAAAGAGAGTACTTTGACAATCAAACATGCCATCTATAAAGAGCAATGCTTCAGAAGGTAATCTGTAAATAGGTTATCATCTGAATGCCAACATCTCTTATCTTACTTGAATTGTAAATGAATGAGGCATCTCTGATGTTTAACTCTGTTGACAAATCCTTGTGTTTATTCCTGTTTTGCTGAACACAAATCTTTTAGTGTCTTTCTCCTTCTTTTTGCATCCTCTTGGTTTCTTCTTCTTTTTCTTAAATCCTGTCATAAAAAATAGAACAATGTTTAAAGATCCATAAATGTTGCATGAGCATGTTCTTAGCATCATGATTATTACATGCAGCCTTGCCTGTCACCCCGGGGGATATAGTCAGGTATAAAACTAACAATATTAAATAAATATTATTGCAATAAAGGGTGGATCAGAATTGGCAAGCAGCCTGTGTAGCAACCATTTTGGCTGTAGTTATTACTCATCCACTTGAGTTATTGTGAAAGCTCTTGCAGATGTGCAATAACTTGCGTGGAAATGCTTACCACCTGGGCTAATAATTATTAAAGAGTCAATAATTATTGTGATCAGAGATGGTACATGTGATTGGTAGTTGGGCCAGTATACTGACACTCTCCCTTTACTTTTACATGTATGAATTTGGTGAGGTTTTACTCTCAGACCTGTTGCTTATACCTAATATGTGCACAGAGATAGTTACTTAAGACTCCATACAAATCCTCTAAAATCAACTTTTGAAGGATTTGCATGCAGTTGTCAAAACATAAGGATGCTAATATCTCACCGTCAATTGGTGCAAACTCACTGATTTTTGGTACAGAAGCATTTTTCATCTTAGTCTCATAGAGGATGACAACAAATCCCATAATTTCACAAATTCTCATTTCTGTTACGTCACACTTTGTTACTCAATAATTTCAGTCAGGGCTGAGCTGGATGAACAACCACTCATTATTTATTCATCATTGTTAATTTTTATAAACATAATTTATTGACTGATTTATCATTCACACCCCTGATAATGTTCAAAATCAAAATTTTAAAACCTCTTTTTATAAACATTCTACTACAAATATTACCATATGGCAAAACCAGAGAATTTCGTCCTCATCCCTCAAAGTTAGAATTACATAACACGTCTACCCTCAACTAATGAAGCGAAATGGATATCAGATAAAAAAGACTTTAATAAATACCTCCTCTTTTAAACACCTATTCAATGCTCTTTTGATATCATTGCACTCGCCTAGGAATTTCCCAACAGGATGCTGTAAAGAAAGGCGAAAAAAAATTTGTATACAGCACAAGAACATGGCCAAGCAGGCACGTGTTTACAGCACAACAGTGACGTTTAACTACTAACCTGTTCGTGACAGCGATGCAGTTGCTCTATAATTTCTAGGCAGTCGCCATGAAGATGAGGCGCCAAAGAGGGATGCATAGCTTGCAAGAATTACCCTTTAACATTTAAATTTTCTCGTCACATAGCCTATAAACAGCTAAATTGTGCTTCTTTGCAAGTTACAACTCTGAACAGAACGTTTAGCAACCACGCCTTCTGAGTATCCTTTGTTTTTTACTGTATATAAGCTACTACGAAAAATGACCCACATCATTTGAACCCGGCTTCCGGTCTCTTTTCCGGTTTGCACTAACCGGATTTTCTAACTTTCTTTTAGAACTCCATTTAGTATTAAACTTAGTAAGTGATATAACACTTAAGTGCCATAAAAATAGTATTAGTATATGGCTTATATTTTTATTTTCGCGCATGATTTTAATGTTGAAGAATTTCCGGGCGAGGTCCGAATCTACGGTCTTGTGATCCACCTCGGTCCGTCCTCGTGACGGGGTTTTCCCCGGAAAACGGGCAGCAGTTACCTGTTATATCGGGAAACATTCAAGTTAAACTGGCTAGTTCCGGCGTGGGTCGGTTCCAGAAATAAAAAACAACAATTATCGACAATGTTATTTGGAAGGAGTTCGATGACTCGATCGGTTACTAATGGATGTTCGGCTGTTCTTTTGGTTATCAATTTGGCTTTTTGGTGGGTAGATCTCATTTGTAGACTGATTACTTATGTCTATGTATTTTGATAAGCCACGTTTAAAACGGATAAATGCTTCAAGAGGCCAAGCGGCGTTAATTTGCAAAGACCGCAATACAACAGCAGGTGAAATTCATAAATCGGCAAACTGATCCTTACTGCAAGGCGAGAAGAAGTAAACAAAAGAATAAAACAGAAAATATATATTTAAACGAACCATCCTGCAGGCTCGTAGAAAACGGGAGAGCACCGTTACGCTACGCCAGAACAGAAATCCCAATTTTTTTTTTAATTTTTCCTTTTGTTTGTTTGGTTTTTTTTTTCTATTTTTTGTTTTTTAGAGTGGAGGAGAGGGGCCTGGGGAGACTGAGAGATTTCTTTTTTTCTTTTCTTTTTTATTTTTTAAAGTACGTTTGGGCCAGGAGTGGGAAACGCTGTACCGGAAGCAAAAAAGCCTTCCCCAAATAAACTCCGAGTCTTTAAAGAGGAAGTTGTAATCGCCCCACAGACATTTAAGCGTGGTGTGACAAACTCATATAAGAGGTCAGGCAAAAGACAAGACTGTAAAAAAAATTGGAATAAAAACTATCTTGAATAGAAAGTACGCCCGAATAAACTTCAGATTCCAACAACCGCAGGGTCCAGCAAGCCAAGATGAAAATATCGCAAAGGGGGGAGGGGGAGGGGGGCTTAAGATGAAACTATAACGGTAATCTGAACGTCTTCGACGCTATTACCCAGGCCTTGCATAAGAGATGGACTCCCTGGGATGATGGACTGTGGTATATAGTATACCGGTACACAAAAGGTAAAAAGATGCCTTTATCAGTGTTTTTCTTTGGTTCAATACTAGGTGTCTCTGCGAGTCAGTGGTACGTATCTAGACTCAATGGAACTATTGAAGACGGTTGTGGCCTAGTAAAGTCTCGCCCTTGTAAATATATCTACCAAGCAACTACGCTTGCGCACGAAGGCGACGTCATCAACATCGACGGGTCGGGAACGTCACGTGATCCATACCCCTGCGATGTCGACACAAGAATGCACATACAGCACATAGCCGGTATTTCGATTGCCAGCTACACAACTCAAGCTTTTCTTGCTTGTAGAAACAAAAGCTTGCAATTATCTTGCGATTTCAGAAACAGCTCTTCTGGCGGTATCTTTTTGGAGGGAATCACTTTCGTAAATACCTCCCTGAATCTTGTCGATTGTTCTCTTAAGATGTCAGGGGTCATGTTTGTTAATAGTTCTAATGACGCTTTTTCTCTTAATTTTTCACGTGGTTTCACTGGAACTATTAGTATTTCTGGGTGCACGCTCTACAACATCAGTGGCAGTGGTATCAAGATTCGTGGTGATTCGGTGAACTTGAACATAACAGATACGTTCTTCACTGAAAATAAGCTCCGTAAGAACAGCTTAGAGAGCGCGCTCCTGAGTATTTCACCGCAAAGCTTGTCCGCTCAAATTCAAGTTAACTTAAAGAATATCAATGTCTTAAGAAACAACTGTTCTGGAAAAGCATGTATGGAAATTCGATCGGGAAGAAATGGGCTTATAATAATGCAGATGAAGTTCGGGAGTATTGACAATAACTGTGCAAGAGAAAGTGTGATTGACATCAGAGGCACTTCTGTCATAAGCTTAACGAAGATTCACTTCAGGCAAAACATTGGCAGGGCTATCAACATTCGTGATGGAAACTCGGTTCAACTTGAAATTACTAGGAGTACGTTTTTCGAAAATAAAATGGCAACGTCAATGGAGGATAGAGATGGAGGAGCCCTAAGTGTTAAAGGATTTAGACAAGAAGCCCTCGTTTTCATGTCGAGGACACTTTTTCGCTCCAATGCTGGGATTAACGGTGGCGCATGCGCATTCACTGAGTTAACTTTACTAAAGCTGGACATCAAAAGATGTCATTTTATTCAAAACGAAGGCTCTGGTACATCTGCTGCATCTGGCGGCGCGTTGGCTGTTGGAACAATGGATTCCCATCTAAACAATGCCACTATCAATATTCACGATTCAAATTTCACTGGAAATAAAATTTACAGTGTGGATCACTCACCTAGCCTTAGCGGGGGTGGGGCCATGGCACTTTATGTAAATTACATGAAAGATCTCATACTGATAAACACTAGATTCATCGAAAATGCTGCCGAACACAAAGTTGCCCAAAACGACATTTTGGTACAGTTCCGAGGGTTCTTGAAGATCGATTCTTGTACCATTCAACATAACTTTGGGGGAGGCCTATTCTTTCAACATGCGGGTGACGTATCCTTGGAAAATACTTTGATAAGCGACAATGACAACTTTATGATAAGTCTCAACGCAGGAATTAAGAGGAACGCAAGTTTTAAGCTTACCAACGTCTCGCTCCTAAGAAACAACTGCAGAGGGAAAAGTAATATCTTCCACGTGTCTATGAATCAATCGCCATATTCCTTGCGTTTTCAAGGGAGTGCCTTCGAGGACAATTTCTGCCAGTCAGGGGTGGTAGAGATTTCTGGCACGTCTGACCATTGCCTGGAAACCAGTGTGAACAGTTTAGGTGCAATAGTAGCCATGAACAACACCCTGTTTCGTGGAAATTCTGGTGTCGCAAAAAGCGCGCTATCAATAATTAACGCTGATGTGATCCGAATTGAAAACTGTTCTTTTAAAAACAACTTTGGAGGCGCCTACGGATCTCATTTGTCAGTTCAGCTACGTTCGACCAGATTAACAATTTTCAAAACGAAGTTTTACCAGTCGGAAAAGTCTAACATCTTTAACACAACAGAAGAGCAGCCATATAATGGCTTCTTAAAGGTAACAAGTTTTGGAAACGTAAGTGTTACCGAGAGCTCGTTTATTTCTGATCCCCTCAGCTATGACGGAGAAGGTCTAATCTTTGTTGAGGGTGCAAACAACGTTTCTATCGACCATTCCGTGAAAATTAAATCCCCGGTAGGAAGCAAGCTGATATTCCATAACTTTCCACATTGGAAAACCATTAACAAGAAGACCACGTGGGTAACATGGTTCTCTATTCTAACTAAGCCCTGCTCTATAAGCACGTACAGTATAAAAAGGGGCTCAAGTAGAGGTCTAAAAATGGGGCACAACGTAAAGTGCCTACCATGTCCCAATGGAGGCAACTGTACCAGGGAAGTGGCGGCAAGGCCAAATTTCTGGGGGTACCCCATGGGTGACACGGTACATTTTCAGTTGTGCCCACATGGGTACTGCTGCCCAGCTGTCAATCAAAATTGCCCTTACTACAATGAAAGCTATCAGAAGTCTGGTTGTCAAGGTAACCGGACAGGGATTCTCTGTGGCAGTTGTAAGGAGAATTTCAGCGAGGCGTTATTCCACACTAACTGTGCTCGGGACGAGGAATGCACTCATCTCTGGTACCTGATCGTATTTTTCATTTGCGCAATGTTATTCGCGTTTTACCTTATCCGTAAACCTCCAGTTTTTCAAAAGATAATGAAAATGTTGACATGGTTCATCTCAAGTAACAGCCGAAAAGATTACCACGACGTCAACAAATCGGAAAATGGACAGAAAGCAATAGCTACGTCATCGTTTTCTTCCCACGGTTACCTGAAAATTCTCTTTTATTTTTATCAAGTTGCAGGACTGTTGACTGTTCCATCATATGGTGCAGGAGAATTATTAACAGATAAGATTGTATTTCCAATAACAAGCATTTTCGACTTTAAACTATATCCTCATAGCGACTGGAATATTTGCCCTTTTGCAGGTCTCACGCCGCTGACCAAAACGCTGACTCAAGTGTTTGTCGTCATGGCAATTTTCTTGGCAATACTGTTTATTTACCTTCTGCACAGCGGGCTTAACAAACTGCGCAAGCGTACTCCAGTGTTTCCCTTAAAAAGTCCATACCTGGGAGCGATCCTTGAGAGCGTGTTGCTAGGGTACTCAGCAGTGACAGGGACCACAATGAGGCTACTGTACTGTGTAGAAATACAGCACGTGCATCGATGGTACTACAACGCGGAAATCACGTGCTATCAATGGTGGCAAAAGAGCACTATAGCAGTCATTATTCTGTTTTTATTTCCCTTTATATTCATGCTTTATGACGGCTCCTTGCGCCTACATCGGCGACAAATTTCAGCGAAGAAGTTTCTACTGGCTTGCGTTTTTCCTCTTCCATACCTGCTTTATGCCGGTGTTGTATACCTAAAGAAAGCGTTAAAGTGGCCGCTTTTCTCCCAAGAACTGAAATCAAAGTCGTCTATTGTTGATCTTAAAGAGGATCGTGAAACATCACTCCAATGTTCTTTAGAGGCCTCTATCCTTGAAGTTCTAAGCGCACCATTTTCCAAGCAAAACCAAGACGACCAAACACCGGGCAAGATCTACTGGGAAAGCATCCTGATTGGCAGGCGATTTATCTTAATCCTGATTGGTTGGTTCATGACACAAACCTTCTTACGGTCCGTCTGCCTGGCCATCACCTGCCTTATCTTCCTTTTACACCACCTCCACACAAAGCCCTTTGCAAAGTACTTGGCCAACCTAGCCGAGACTGTTTCCTTGGCAACATTGGTAGTCATAGCAATATTAAATGTCGGAGTAGCATCGTATTACTCCGCAGGAACTGAGTATCAAGGTCTTCAAAAACAACATGTATACCGCTGTGTTTGGGCCGAAGCGATTCTACTGGGCGTCATTCCATTAACGCTTATCATTTTCCTTGCCTTGTTACTGATGTCGCAGTTCGTTCGGTTGATGATGGGTTTAATAAAACTGATTCACTGGGTCACTACCAGATTAAAGAGAGCAAGACACGAGGAAGGTGTACCTTTGATTCATCAGAAGAACTAAAACTTGATCTCACTCTTCAGGCCTCGGTTGTTCAAAAGCTGGATAGTGTTATCTACCGGAGAAAAGCACTATCCAGTGAATAACTGTTCCGGAAACCAATTGCGCTATCCAGTGGGACTGGGGTGGGTGGGGGGGGGAGGTACTGCCATATATGGGCTATATAGGAATGTGCCGCTCTAAAGGGTATGGTTTTCAAGCAGTTTACTCTAGGATAGGGTATATAAATCAGAGAGTTTGGGTCTAGAAGAGGGTATCATTTTCCCGGAAACTGATCAATTGGTTGAAGATTTTAGTCTAGACTAGGGAAACAGGGAATTGCCACTCAAAAATTAGGCTCGATTTCCGCCGTCTCCCGGGTCCGGTCTTGGATCATTTTCCCGAACAGCGGCTGATAATCGAGCCTACTCAAAAATATAAAAAAATCAAATCGGCTTTGTTTTGGCTGGACTGTGCTAATGTTCTCAGTAGTTTCTGGAAAACACCTACTCTAGGATGGGGGGTAGGGGGGTTGGGAAGTAACTTCTAGTGCAGGGTAGCAAAATTAAGCTGAACTAGCTCTGGTATAGGCTAAGAGTTCAAGGGTCCCAGCGGCACATCCCCACCCAAAAATCATCCTAAAGAACCCTGTATATAACACTATTTACCGGCCTTTCAAACAGCTAAGGTCAGTTGTTAATATTTTGGGTGACCTGCTTGCACTACATTGCGGTGGTGCTGATCATAATAATTTAGCCTTTAGGTTCTATCAAACGGTGTTGTAACTTTGAATTTTTTGACTTAAATCCTTACTTGACCTTTACTGAACTTTAAGAGAAGCCTTGAGGCTGAATTGCTAGTTTACGTGACATCACGGCGGCCATGTTAGTGGTCAAGAACAAAAGCATTTCGCTCCTCTGGAACTAAACTCTATTTTCATGCAAATTCTTCGAGAAAAAATTCTATTGTACAACCATGTGACAAGGCGGCCATGTCGGACATGGCCGCCTTGTCACGTGGTTGCAAACCAGTAATAACGCATCGTGTAGCCTCCTTTGAACGGATACAATATGTTATCCAACTGTAACTCAACGGGATTATAGTACTACATGCTTTTTGTTTTCTTCCGTATATTATAATACAAAAATGAATTTAAAATAAAATAGAATTGAAATTAATATTTACATATTTTACAGTTTTACAGTTTTGTGTATAAGAAATATAATATAAATAGGTTTCTGATATTTTAGAACTCCACTGTAGGCAGGTAAATATTATGTTTCTAGCCATTCTTATATAACTGAGCCATCCACATCAGGAGTCAGCAAATTCGGTCGTCTCTTTCGCAGGTTTTTTGCGAGCTAAAAATAAAATGAAGAAAATGAAATTGTGAACAATGTGCACGTGTAAGTTAACTTTCAGAAAATATAATTCATAATAAAGCACAAAAATTAACAGCTACTATCTTACATTTCTTGTACGCGTTCCAAATTCGAACTGTCTTATCCCACGAAGCAGAAACATACTATGGCAAATAAAGAAACAAACAAAGAAAACTTGTTTACACGAGATAATACTCTCTCATGATATTTTTTACGATAAACGATCCAAATATCGAAAAAATTGAGATCAATTTTACCCTGCAAGCAGACTCTGCTCGCAGGATAGATCAATTTTTCATACTCTTAAAAACAAACACTAAGAATAGTTTAAACGTAGGATACCCTTTCCCGATTTTTTCAATACCCGCTAACGATATCGAAATCATTATCCGATACTCTTACTCCTTCTGCTTGGTATTTATGTTTTTACTCGCTCAGTTTTCCCTCGCAAACCAAAGCACACACACAAAAAAACAAATAAACAAACAAATGAATTATTTTATAGTAATACCTGACTCCTCTCGGGAATGTGAATAATGCAGCGTACGGAATCATTGTGCCCAAGATTCTTCTGAACGATTTTACGGCTTTCTGGATCATATACTCTAGGGAACGAAAAAATATTCAGTAAATGACATTTCTCTCTACAGAGTCAAAACATCCAGACAAAAAGGAAGGAATAAGAAACACAAAATAAAACAAAAAAAATTAATTTTACCACCAGCCATCTCTGACTCGTCTCCAGTCGACTCTTACAGCCTCTCCCAAGTGGTGCGCGGGGTGTGATGGGAAGGAGGAAAGCGCGGGAGATCGAGAGAGACTTATCTTCTCCCTTCCCACCACCCTCTGCCCTCACCGTGCTCGTCACGCGAAGACGACTGGTGACAAGTCAGCAGCCATCTTATCTCTTAATTTCCGCCAAAATGTAAAAAATGATTGGCTACTTAAAGGTTGCACGCGAGACTGGGTCGTTGTTGAGCCGAATTGCCCGATGGGACGGTTTTTAGGGGACGGATTTGGACCTAGGTTCTGCTCAACTTTGTAGTAACTGACCAAATAAGCGATTGCACGACCAGATAAGCCCATGGTGTAATTGGGAACAAAATCGCCCCAATTTCATAATCGTTCCCAGGGTTCTTCTTCTTCTACTCTTCCCTGTAGGAACGAGTAACAGAGAACCGTGGAAACGAGGTTGTCTCCGTACAATCTCACAATGACCAGTCGGGAAACAAGAGACTGTTTAAAGATTCTTATTTCCTGTGCGATAATTGAGTTCGAGCGGAAATGAAAAGTGTGTAAAAGACACAAAAGTGGGAACTACGCAAAAAGTTTGGGCCATTGTGATAGCTAAATAATCTCAAGGCACTTTCTCCATCAATCAGAAGAAAACACAAAACCAATCGAGACTTCCTTGAACCCGAGCTTATTCCCGTGATCAACAGTGGCTACACGCACTGGTATCGCATTCTGATTGGTTAAACGTCTTGAGTGACCACATTGGACTCACGGAGGTCTGAGAACACGTTATACGCCTCGTAAATACGGCGTCTCTTCTCACCTAATAATTTCTTGCACTCCTGCTACAATGCAACCGTTCACCTGGTCGATGCAAAGTGCCGACACTGCTCCTTGGGCACTGAGAACTAGATCGCAGGCCATTCCGTCTGCTCTCTGTCGTGAGTGGATTGGAAACAAGTTAGTAGTAAAAACGGGTGCCGGCCACCGGGAAATTTGGTGTCGCAGAAACCATCGTCAGTTAGTTTTTGTTCTTGGATGGTGAGTATCGTTTTTTTTTTTTTTTTCAGTGTCTTTTCTAGACTTCAACTGAAAGAAAGAGACATTCGGTTTTCTTTCTCAAACTTAAAATTGGTTTTTAAAGGCTTGATGTTTCTCTCCTTAATCTCACTCTCCATCTTCATCTTCGCTACAGGACTTTAGCTTGATCGCGTTGGCGTTCTTCACGTACGCAAAAATAGGGGCTGTTTTGCAGGCTATGTCTGTTCAGTCTTTTGTATGACGTCATGAGATGTCAGCAAATAGCCAGCTTATTGATTCACTAAATGGGAGATATCGGTTTCTTGCTGTAAAAATCATCACATACCCAAATACGAATAGTACCATCCTCTGAACCCGTGATCCACTTGGTCAGCACCGCATTCCATCGCACCTAAAAACGACCCGAAACAGAACTTCGAGCTGCTTAAAAGACACACTTAAAATACCAACATCCTTGCTTCTGTGCCAATGAATGATCTAGCCGAGGGTAGGAGGCTGTTCTTACTGAGGACAACTATTATATATACACTACGTCAGTCTATACACCTTTTTCATGGCGATTCTGCTCTTCCACCGTCGTCAATGTTTCTGATATTCGACCCCTGGTGCTCAGTAAGGCAGACTTTATTTCCACTGGGAAAAAAATCTTACAAGGACAACTTGGACAAACAACAGCGAAAATGAGTCGCATTTTGGCGTAGACCAGCATCAGCAATGCAACGCTGATCAAATGATGGATGGATTCAGTCTTTGAGGCAGGTCAAAGATCTCCCGGGGCAGTGGCTTCAAAAACCTCTTTGACACTCAACCGAAAATTCAGGGATCTTCTAATCTGCCTACCCACCCCTCCCCTAACCCATCATTTTGTCATAAGTAAGAAGTAAGTGTTAACGTTTTGTTAGAGGAAGGGTAGATTGCCCGTCTCCCAGTAATGAGTAAAGTCTGAGGGTGGTCGATACCTCCCCCGCAAACTTCTTCAGTGCAGAGGACTCACCTGCGTCACCTCGGCCTCGTGGCCCTGTAAAACCGCTGACAAGGTCATTTCTGCGCCTCGTTCTGAAAACTGTCTGATGTAAACCAGCTTGTCTGAAGAAGCGTACGCAAACTCATTTCTGTGCAAAAAAGAGAAGTACAGACGTTGTTTCAAAACGTTCACATGTTAGTGGTCTGAGCGTACGTATGTTTGTATGTGTGTTGCAGGGTGATAAACCAATAAGGATTAAGATAATATAGGTCGATAAGCGGGGATACTAGGAACCAACAAGAGTTTGGCATCTAAAAATCTTATCGCTGAGGTCAACTAAGAGCACGAGATTCAGTGTAAGAGCGAGTTTACAAGCCAAAGGCGAGTGAATCCAGCACTTTCCACGTCACTATTATCGCTATCATACTACAACATGAGAAATTTCTGCAATCTGATTGGCTTAGAGCAGTGGTATTTCAGCTTAATTTGAAATACCTACATGTGAAAATTACAAACCTTTTGTGGGTAGTAGTATAAACATATAATAGCATGATTTGTATGTGATATTTGGCATAAATACCACTAGTGATATTTCAAAACTGTCTCAAATTTCACTCGCCTAATGGCTCGTGAAATTACGTATAACAATTTCGAAATATCACTCGTGGTATTTATGCCAAATATCACTACAAATCTGTATCATGCTATTACTTATACTGATATTGGTAAGTCTGCGATGACAACGAACGACAATCATAATGACATAATCAGTGAGAAAGTCCAAGGTCGTTATTGTACCCGATCTCGTTTCTTGTAAAGTTTCCTTTGTTCAGCAAAAGAACACAACTGACCTTTCAAGACTGTAGCTCAAATCCATGATAATCCCATCTGAGGCGAGTTCCTCGCTTTCCAAGGCGCTTGGATCGGTGTTTCTAAAAGTATCGTGAAAACTATCGGGATAAAAAAACAGAAAAATGTTACTTTTGACTCAGGTAACACTTTTTCCCACGACTGCGCACTCATTGCTATCCGAAGGACATCTCAGATGTTGATGAAAACTATTTAACAATTATTCCCCGAGCCCGAATAGGCTATTGACTCAGGGGTCACGAGGGCGAGTGGAATAATTGTTTTAGGACAATCCAACTAGTTGGTCAAAAATATCGAGACAAAACAACTTTAGCTAGTTAAAGCAAGACTTTAATCCTTTTTTTGGCGCCAAAAAGCCGGCGCTTATCACTACTGGTGGACTATAACATATAGCCTAGTAGTAGCTCAACCAAACAGAACGCAGCATTTTTGTTTTTGTTTGTTTTTTTTTTTTGCTTGTTTGTTTGTTTGTTTGTTTGTTTGTTTTTTTAAAGAATTAGGAATTTAGGAATACGAGATTTTTATTCTTTTTAACTTGCTTTCTTTTTAATATCAGAGGCGGATTGATTATGACTTAATTTTAAAATTCTGGACTGCCTGCAAGAGTTAGTGACCGCATCTGAGCCGCAAGAAATGTTATTGACACAGTGATTGCTATTTTTATTATTTATACTATTCTTAGTGTTATGTAGTGCTTAAGGTGGCTCGACTGGATTTTTTGGGGTTGATACCTCCCAAGTTTGAGCATTAACTACGTCGGCATGAGTAAACATATCGAAAAAAGGTTACCACAACTGTATTACATAAAGATGAAAATTTCTTAAGATCTGCGTTTCATTGCAATCGGAGTCGCCATGGCAACGTAATGACGCCATTACGTTTTTCATTTATCCTTGTGTTTCTCTGTACCAGGAGTTTTCTGAAGAAATCGGTTAAGGGAGTATGTACCTGCCATAATTGCCTCCATTATGGCAAAGTTTAAAGAAATTCTATGAGAGCGTTTTCGAAATATTTTGAAATACCCTTTTAAGAATCATAAAAACAGTGAAATAGCATGCTAGCCGCTCAATTCGCTAATATATTAAGAAAATGATAAGCTTTGGGAACGCAGCTTCATCTCATAATGGATTGATTCCATTGAAAACTGCATACAAAAAAAGAGGGGAATTGCTCTTGGCGATCGCGAGTAAGAAGAATTTTATTAACTTGCATTCAGCTGCTTTTGATACAGTTTTTGGAGGTAATTTGGTCCATGCCTAAGAATTTCGCATTTTTCCAAAAACCGCTCGATAAATTTTTTTATAAATTCGACAATTCCGAGATCAATTGTCAAGAAATATTCCCTACAAGTTTCAAGAACATTGAAAACAGGGAAGGCTTTTAAATAGGGACTCAAACATAACCAATTTTTCCCCCAGATTTTGTGTTTAAAAGTGAGCGTCTTCATTATTCACTGGCATTGTTTTCAAGTTTCATATGCACGTGCACAACCAGCAAAAAATATAAATTTGCATCAAAAAGAACTCTCGATTACTTTCCGAAGAAATATCCAGTATATGCTGATAATTGGCTTGTCGTCACAGATAGCAGTGAGAGCCGAAACGGTGAACGTCTCGGCTCATCGTGTAGGATGCAATACTTAATTATCTTACTCGGGTTATAACATCACAGAAACTCTCACAAAGAGTTGCTCTGATGTTATAATGTATCACTAACCTCTTTACCCGGTAATTAGCATATCCCGAAGATTTAACCGAGGGTCCTTTTTGATGCAAATTCTATCTTTTTGCTAAATGTGCACGTGTATATGAAACTTGAAAACAATGCCAGTGAATAATGAGGACGCTCACTTGTAAACACAAAATCTGGGGGAAAAATTGGCTATATTTGAGGCCCAATTTAAAAGCCTTCCCTGTTTTCAATGTTCTTAAAACTTGTAGGGAATATTTCTTGACGATTGATCTCGGAATTGTCGAATTTATAAAAAAATTTATCGAGCGGTTTTTGGAAAAATGCGAAATTCTTAGGCATGGACCAAATTACCTCCAAAAACTGTATCAAAAGCAGCTGAATGCAAGTTAATAGAATTCTTCTTACTCGCGATCGCCCAGAGCAATTCCCCTCTTTTTTTGTATGCAGTTTTCAATGGAATCAATCCACTATGAGATGAAGCCGCGTTCCCAAAGCTTATCATTTTCTTAATATATTAGCGAATTGAGCGGCTAGCATGCTATTTCACTGTTTTTATGATTCTTAAAAGAGTGTTTCAAAATATTTCGAAAACGCTCTCATAGAATTTCTTTAAACTTTGCCATAATGGAGGCAATTATGGCAGGTACATACTCCCTTAAGCGATTTCTTCAAAAAACTCCTGGTACAGAGAAACACAAGGATAAATGAAAAACGTAATGGCGTCATTACGTTGCCATGGCGACTCCGATTGCAATAAAACCCAGATCATAAGAAATTTTCATCTTTATGTAATACAGTTGTGGTAACCTTTTTTCGATATGTTTACTCATGCCGACGTAGTTAAGGCTCAAACTTGGGAGGTATCGCCCTAAAAAAATCCAGTCGAGCCACCTTAATTCTTACTCCAAATATTTCTGTAAATTAGGGACCGTTCATTTTTTATGAGGTGGGGGGGGCTGGTGGGATTGAGGGGGGGGCCATGCAAAAAAAATTGGCCTTAAAGGGGGGGCCAGCCAAAAAAATATGGTCTGTAAGGGGGGGTCACTCAAAAAATTACCTTAAAATGTTGCAATAACAGCATCTATGATGGTGCAAAATTTTCTACCAAAATGCCCTAAAATTGCATTTCTGAGGTTTTAAAAATCTAAAATTTTCCCGGGGGAGCATGCCCCCAGGACCCCCCTAGTTTGTAGTTGATGGAACATCATCAATTCAAAACTATTTGAGAAAGTTCGCTCCAACAACAAACAGCACCTTGTTTATCAAAGGAAAATACAGATTACCATGGCCAGTACATGTAAATATTTAAAAATTAAATATTTCTATTTTCAATTTAAACTGCAGTAAACGAATCTACAAATATTAAAAAATGTTTGCCAGAATGGCGTAGAATAGCGTTTCTGAAGTTCTGAAATTCTAAATTTTTTCGGGGGAGAATGCCCCCGAACCCCCCTACTTGGGGGTACTTATTGGGTTAAAAATACAGTCACGTTACACAAAGGACATGTCCCATAGGTAAAACAGTTTTTCAGAAAGAACTTTTTGAAACTGCAGTTTTTGTGTTAAACTTATAAGGTAAACTTTACTTGATCATTCTTTTTGCTTTTCTTTTCTTTTCTTTTTTTTTTCGGGGCGGGAGGGGGGGGTCATCAAAAAAATTTAGGTTTATAAGGGGGGGCCAGGGAAAAAATATCCGGTTAAGAGGGGGGGCCATCATATTCTCCAGAGACTATCTACCAAATCCCACCAGCCCCCCCTACCCCATAAAAAATGAACGGTCCCTTATGTACATATTTATTAAAGTTGAATAAAATTATTATTCTTTTCAAATTGATAATAGACCACTAGTTGGATTTTAATAATTAAATTTAGCCCGTGCCAGGTTCTTCGAGCGTTTTTCGCATCCGTTTTGAGATCTCTGCATATTACTATCTTGGAGCCTAGAACAGGCTGAGTAAAATTCCACTGCAAAAAACAGGTTTTTAAAACCAGAGGTTTCTCTAAACTCCATATACACAATAGCAACTACAATACATTCTACAACCACTAAATGCAGGTTAAACAGTCGTTCAAAATAATAGGCAGGCGTTAGGATCTTAAATTTTGCGACAGTAACCTATCCTGTTTTGGGAGAAATTCAAAGACTTTTTAAAATGTATAGAGTTCTGGGCCCCATCAAGAACTTCTTAATTTACGAACTTTTCACAGCTGTATATGAGAAACTAACAAAAACAGTTTCTGCTCCAATTCCGTCCAATTGTTTTCGGATTTATCGAGACGTGTGACATAAGATGTCTTAAGGAAGTTTGTTGATAGAGTAGCCTGTTCGTTTGTTGGTAGGGTAGGTTAATGCAGAAAACATTCGAAGCCTTACCAAGCTTTTTCTAAATCCCACAAAAAGATTCTTCGGTCCCAGCCAGCACTAAGCTGAAAAAAAAAAATCAAAAATAACAATTTAAATAATTAAATGATTTTTTTTCTGTATTGTTTAGTTGTATAAAATATGAAAATTTTTAAGAGACGCACAAGCGGCTTCTGCTTCTCTAGTGTTCCCCAGGTTCCCACTGCATAAACTCTACATAGGGAGAATGGGTACAAGCTTTGGGCGCAGTGATTTCTGGGATCATTAGAGCATACAAGCGTTAGTTATGATTGATCTATTGTATTCAAGGCAAAATTAACCAATCATAAGTGTCGCTTTTTTACCTCAACTATCCCAGAAATGGCTTTGCCCAAAGCTTGTATATATCCATTCTCCTTGTAGTTTCTGGAATGGGAATTTTTCTAATGTTCCGACTTTCTTATAACAGAGAGCTTTAGATTCGATGACGAGGACGACTATAAGTGCGAGATTCTCTCAATACTAAGTATTGCGTGCGCGTGAGCCGGCGTCATTTTGGCGGGAAAACGTGATAGCCGTCGTCATCCTACTACAAGTTTTGGCGAAAATGTCGTAGTGGCGGAAACAAGTTATCAAACGTAAGAAGTTTTATCATTTTGCGATCGGGAGAGGGCTTAACCTCCTTCAGTATAAATAACCGTACTAACGTTTTTGGTGAAAAAAGGAAAAAAATGAAGCTTTCCGGGGTGTCTTTTTGTGGGAACACGCGCAAAAACTTTAAGTTAAATCTCGTACTCGGACGCGTTCTCGTCCTTAAATGTAAAGCTCTCTGATAAAATCATCTATGACTTTATGATAGTACAACCACACAAGTTAACGTTAACAATCATTTCCTTGAATCTCACGAACTGAAAGCGGTAAAATATAGTGTTTCTACGAAGAAAAATTAGCTATTGATCAGTGATCTTACCAAGTAAGTTGTATTATAGCCAGCTTCTTTACCCACTACAGCCAGTCCTGTAACACAGCTACTATGTTCAGTAAACACATGTTTACAGATGAATCCTGCCACTCGGTTGGTAACTGAGTCATGTTCTTTTGAACCCTAAAAGCAAAGAAACAAAGTTCAAAACCAACTATGTACTAGAGCATTCCATAGTTCCTTTCCTACACTTAATCGTTTCAAACAGATAAAGTATGTGTTCAGTATTAAAAACCGAGATGTTACAACTGAGCGATTTCTCGCGCGCTAATCAATCGACAGCTATGACCGATGAAAGCAAATAACACGGAAATGTCGTTGTGACTTTTAGCGCACCAGATTCTCCAAGATACTTCACCGAATGGAATGGACGTCGCAAAAGTTGTCAATGTTATTGTAAACTGAAAATAAAATCGACAATAATTTTCCAAGGTCTATATTAACTCCATAGAAATAAGGCAAAGTCTTTGGACATTTTGGCGTCACCTTCGAACAAAACAAAAGAGCCAGATACTTTACCTCAATATCCTTCTTGATTGGTTTAAAGGCTTTCTCACCAAGCAGGATTGCATATTTATAGATCAGATTTTCATCGGCCGGTCTCATGTTTTCCAGGACTTTAACAGCATCTTCATCAAAACCCCAGACATCTAGATTGTCAACAGTAACGAAGCGTTTATTGAGTTAAGTATCAAGGCATTGAGCATGGAGAAATTACGCCGCCTCCTGGAGACGTGCTCGCCCGTATCACGTGATTATCCACGTCACATGAAGCTCAGCAAAACTTCTTTTAGACACTATTTTACGACCACAAGTATTGGTCTGACTCTGGCCAGGGATCAAACCCACAAAATCTCGTTGCAAATAAGCGCTCTAACGGTAACTGAGGGAATCCAGCACCACTCAGTGAAAGCTGTTGTTTGCATCATCGTATTGTTTTCGCAAGCGTAGCAAACTGGGCAAGGAAAAGGAAGAATTTAGGCACGCGAAAGAACATGTACCCTCCCAACATCGACGGTTGATGCTTCTCTAAAACCAGTAGAGGTACAAAAGTTCACCAGCTGTTCATATCTCTGTTATTTCAAGGTGTACTGTAAAAATAGACGATAAACGTTTATTTCCTCGACGCTTTTAAACTCTACGTTCTGAAGAGGTTAATTTGTCTTTATTGCGATTACTTACAAATATTATTGTCTTCTGAGGCGACCACTAGTAAATCAAGGTTCTCCACAAAGATGGACCTCAATAGAGAAATGTTGCTGGTGTGTTCAGAGGCAGATGATAACTATAGATAAAAACAGAAAGGCAGAAAATGGCAGAACTGGGATACTCCTAATTTTCTAAGCTTGCTAATTCCGGAGTAATGAACGACTACTTAATTGTAAAAACAATAAAAAATCACAACCATGGAGATTTCTTTAATCTTTATCCAGTCACAATAGGGCCATTTATACGAGGAAAAAGATCGCGTCTTATGTAAGACGCGTCTTATTTTTCCTCGTATAAATGGCCCTAATATGCACTGCAAATTAAATGAACCAATCAGCGCTTGTCGTAAGCGCTGGAAAACACATGTCAGCAAATCCCCACTGATTTAGATTGGTTAAGAACGTGCCGTGAGACTTTTGAGTCAATCACAAGGCACTAAAACTGTTCTGAGCTACAGGGTGAAAACCTTGCTGAAACGTTTTGGAAAAACGCCGTTGAACACAAGTTTCAAATCCCAGTTTCTGCAACTGCGAGCAATAAGGTCATAAGTAACACTCTCCTGTTGTGCCGTTTATTTCAAACATGATCTATTAAAAATGTTGCTAAGAAAACATGAAAAGTAGTGATAATAAGCTAATGGAGTATTTGCGTTCTTTACCTGGTTGATAGTATTCAGGAAGGATGGCTTGGGTCTGCTCTCATTACCCAGAATCCTCTTTGGTCCATGCCAGTCGTACTTTGCAGCTATCTGTGCAGTCAGCCGTGATTTGGCCTCGCTTTGCAAAAATATCTCTTTGCTATAAGTAAGCAAGGAAAATCCAAAATGAATAAAATACAGTGTTTTCACTCACGTGGCCAGCATCTATGCAAATTTATTGGAACAAAAGAAAGGGTTTGCATAAGAAAAGAGTTCAACTCCCAGAGGATTGGTTTGGGACACCAATATGGCCGCCGTGACTCTATAAGAAACTGAGATCATAAATTCACCTAGACTATGAACTGTAGAAGTAAAAAAAAAGTCAAAGGAGAACCTATTTGTTTTCTCTCCAATTTATGGTCGACAGGCTTCATGCAAGAGCCATAAATTAACACTATGAAATTGAAAGTTGTTTTTAATAAAATTTTTACAATCTTAAATTATTCTGTGGTGGTATAGACTGCTATGTTTTTAGTAACCTGTACATGAAGTTGTTTGATTGTAATCTTTCCCATTTTGACACATGGCCATTGCTTCCACCACTGAAGATCAACAAGGGAACTTTACGAGCTGGAAAAACAACAGGAAAGAATGTAGTTTGGATGTACTGAAAAATCCTTAAGTGCGACTTCAAATGATAGCTACTTTTCATGCTGTACAAGGTGGTTCTAACTTTAGAGTCTGTGGATGAAATTCTATAGTGTGACCATTCAAATGAAAGCTTCTGAGCTCAGCAGTACTTTCTTGTGGTACTGTTTATTATGTTGCATAAGGTGGTTCTAACTTTTGATTCTGTGGATGAAATCTTATAGAGTTACCATTCAAATGAAAGTTACTGATCGGTACTTTTCTGAGGTAATGTTTATAACACTGTACAAGGTAGTGCAAAATAAAACAGTACGAGTTAAAAACTTACTGTAAGTAAGAGACTCCATTGCACACTTGTTTTTCAATGTTGTTAAGCAGCCAGATGAGTTGTATTTCCACAAGATCAGATGCCGCCTACTATTTGTACCTGACACAAGGCAAAACAATAAATGACAAATCATGAAATTCTTTAGCTCTTTGTTGTAGGTAGCAGAGATGCTCAGACTAGGACGTTAACCTGGGGATTACCTTAGAGTATTTTGAACATGGCGCAGCTAGTTGCATAGGAAAATAGACAAATAGAACCAAAAAAAATCCTTAGCTTTTTTATTCCCTGCCGACTTGTTGTATTTACCTGGCAACTTGAAATCTTAGTGACATTGGGTTAAGATGTGGTTGAATGCAATTTAGGCAAAGTGATCTGACAAACATCAATTTACTCCTAACAGTATCAATACCTCATTAAAAGAAACATTTATGAGAATTAATAAAATAATCACCTAAGGGAAAATGCTTTGATCTTTGAATAAATTCTCCCAACTAATTCTTTAAGGAAATGTATGGAGATCAGTGTGGAGAATTTGTATGTGGATAATTTATTGGGTATTAAAGGGTTAAGTTATAGCGGAGCTCACCCGCACGGGTAAGAAAATTTGGTTACCTATGCATCAAAGAAATTTTGGTTCTAAGGAAGGGTAGGTGTTACTGGTAAATCGTCCATACGTCTGTATGTACATCCACCCCTTCATGTAAGCCAGGGTGAAATTTTGCATTTCAAGCACCTGTGCGTTTCGACAGTAAATGCAAAACAATGGCAAAGAAATGTACATAAAAGTGTGCTGCACATGCATTGTTGTTTTTTTGCTTATTAGACCTACTGATTTTTTTGGCTGTTTTGTTGCCGTTGTCGTTTAGCATAACACAATTTTATATTTTGTTTGAGTAAACTAAGGATATCAATGAGAGCATCACTTTTAGCCCCGGCTAAATCTATATAAATCAGGGTACATGTAAAAACAACTTACCTATGACATGCCCCAGGTCAGAAATGTAGTGAAACATTACCAGTGGGAACCTAGAAAGAATAATCACATGATATAAAATATAGTCTTTCCTATGCAGAGGTTCCCACGGGGTATCTCAACAAAAATAACAATATTTGAACCCTGCATGCTTTCTTTTTTTCATCTCCCAGGAACCCTCTGCAGAGCTGAGAGAGATACAATAAAGAATGTCTGAACATATAAGCTGAAATAAATCAATAACAAATATCTGAAGGAAAAATGGATCATATAATTAAGTCAACACAAAAGTTAGGTTTCCTCACCCATTGTTTTCTTCATCTTGAAATGTTCCAATAAAATCTGTCACCTAAAAGCAAAAAGATAGATACACCTTAAAGTTAAATGATAAAGAAAACTAGTCTATTATCACAAATGTAGCTGTACAACTAATTTTGATTGGCCTGGATCAATTCCATGTATTGTACATAGTATATCCAATGATATTAGGTTTACACAATACTTGTTCACCCTTCTTTTTTACTTCCAGACTCAACTATGATGGCATAGGAAATTAGGTAAACACTCAAATGTGACCACTTCTTTGATCATACCTTAATCGAATTGACTTAATGACTTAATCTATAGCATTGTATTGCTCTGAAAAAGCATTATTTAATGTACAAGACACTCACATTCTCTCCAGATTTTGGATCATACATGGCAGCCTCTTCAGTTCCGGCGGCCACCCAAATTGTCTTGATGGGTTTTACATAACACACTCCAGTGACTGCAGTGCTGTAACAAACAACATATTAAAGATGTTGATACTTACAAGTAAGCAAACTATTCCACTTTAGTAGCCATAATAATGGCCTGCTGTTGTTATGTTAATCGGCCCTCAATGCCTCAATCGCATCTTCAGAATTCAAAAGAATTTCCAGCTGGAATTGAGGCATTGAGGGCCAATTACCATATAAAAGAATAATAATGATGTCATCATTTTGGAATATATGATTCCACGAAGATGGCGTGAGTTTCTGGTAAAGGCTACAAACCTGAATCCATCAAACTTGTGCATCACTTGTCCATCTTGGGACCACACCTTAACAACTTTGTCAAATGCACCAGATAAAACCCTAAAAAAATATATGAAGTAAACTTTATTGGATAAAATCCAAGCGACAAATTGGTTTTCCATAGTTTGCCTCAACAGCAACTACACCTTGTACAGACAGTTCACTTATGCCCAGCAATGCATGAATATGTGGAACTTAGGTACTTCATATTCAACATTATCAAATTTCCATATGACTTCATATAGTCAAAATTGCTTGCCTTCTATTAGGTGAGGATTATTGCTTGGGGACACTTTGTGATGTCTATCATAACAAGCATGAATCTTATTAACTTGTAATCCTTGACATATCTAACAAAATTCGGCAAACTTCTAACAAGACAATGTTTTATTGTAGGGATGTACTAACCAAGTATTGTTATCTGAGTCTCGTGCCAGACACATGCAGATTATTCCAGCATCATGGGCCTTAGGTACTCTGAGAAGTGAACAAGAAAGATATGCATTGTAAAAATGTTCCATCAAAAATAATGGAACTTTATCTATAAAGAACAAAAATCACAACAAAAAACTTACTTTGTTACAACTGACAAGCTCTTGTTTCCTTTGTAGGAAAATGTTGAATCGTAGACAATGAACCTCTGATCATACCTACAGAGAAATAAGGGTAATATTGTATTTAAGTTAAATGCATCGCCATAGAAATGAACAGCAAAGAACTGGAATTACATACAACAGCTTTAGACAACATGCGTGGACAATCATGACCAAAATTTCTTACCCTCCACTATAAACTCTTGATTCATAGCAAACAACACACTTAACAATATCAGAGTGCTCTTTGGAAACATAAGCTGAAAAAAAGAAAACAAAAAACCCTCAACTTGCTGTGGGCAGTCATGTATTACAGACCAACATGACATTACTTGCTTAACTGGTTCAACCATTTTCACAATTCCATGTCAACATTAAACTTGCAAAAATTTCAAGCGTCACTGCTTAACCCTTCTAGTCCCACATGTGACTGGCATCATAATTCCTCTGAACAGTATAAATTATACACAATCAAGAAGAAATTAAAGGCACTAAGAATTATTGAAATGATCAGTCATCACCCAAGGAAAAATTCTATGATCTTTCATAAATTCTCTCAACCAGTTTTTAAAAGAGATGTATTGAAATCAGTTTGGACAATTCAAATCTGGATATTAAGGCTTATAACTACACATATTTACCTTTTGTGTCTATAACATGTCCAATTTCTCTGCCTGAAATTATTTTAAAAAGGGTCAGCAAGATGTAACATTAGCAATAATAACGTCATGTATTTACACAGAGTGGCACCATTATTCTGGACCAGTGACAGCTTACACAAAAAGGTTATCTGTACAAAAAAATGTGGGCTGTCTGCTAACTGAGATGTGTGCATAGGGGATATAGACTTCAAGGGTCAACTGGGTTACCTGTGGAGTATTATTATCAGAGTGGGGTGCATGATTAAAAAAAAAAGCAGGCATACAGTGTGTATATAAAAAAAATGTGCTGTTTAGTTACTCTTTTGTAGCAGGGCTGTCATTAAGAGCCGGGAGCCGGGCATTTTCCCCGGCTAGTAAGAGTGTGGCCTCTGGCTACTTTTATTGGAAAATAGAAGAAAATTAGAACCAAAAGAAACCCCTAGTTGTTTGACTCCCCGCCTACTTGTTGTATTTACCCGGCAACTCGAAATCTTAGCGACAACCCTGTGTAGGCAAGGTTCATGAAAGCTCAAGTTGGTAATGGAATACAATGTAATCCACCTTCAACATGATCTAACAAGACCAGAGCTCAATTACTACCCTTCTCCGTGGATAGCAGGGAGAGATTATTGGATCTAGACAATAAGAGAACTTTCGGAGATGTGTAAAACTATTGCTACCAATAAGGCCAGTCAATGCACCTAAAAAGCAATACAAAAAATGCTCATATATACTATGAAATGTAACTCACCTGGATCTCTCATATTAAAGACCTGCACAGTTGAATCCACAGCTGCGACTATTTGATTTCTTCTTGCATTCCACGACATGCAATACACAGGAGACCCAATCTAAAATACAACAAAATAATATTAGTATGCAGTGCAATACTAAGGTACCCAAGCATCAATATCTTGATGTATCCAGGGGAATAAGCAAGTTAATAACTTACTGGAATCCTGTCATAAACTGCTCCACCAGATCCCCAGGCGATAACAGTTCCATCATTTGCGGCGGAAAAGAGAAGTTTAGCATCTCCCCTGTTGGCAGGAAAAGAAAAGAAACAGCATCACAAAACAGTTTTATTTGAAATTATCATAACAAAAGGGTTTGATCAATAAGTTCCTACCCCATCTGGAGTTTCTACTTCAAAAAGCTGCAAACTACAGATGAGATACCAAAAGAAAAGCATGCACCAGATATTATATCCAGTGGGTAATGAAATTGGTTTCCCTAATACTTATCCACTAGATAGTGATTTTCATTAATCCGTTGGTTTTAAAAAAATGTGCCGCAGAAGAAAAAACAAGTTGGACTTTGATGATCAGCTGGAGTGTTGACTAACCAAAACAGGAAGCTGGTAACCCATCCATCATGCTCCCGAACCGAGCGGAGTAATTTTCCTGCTTCACCTGTAGAATAATCCCACACTTTGATGACTCCATCTGAAAAAGGAATTACAACAAGCTGAGTTCTAATTCCAATTCTAATCGTATAATCTGCAAAGGGTATATTCCATCACAGCAGATGTGCATGTGCTTATATTAAAAATACAATTAAGGTGCGAGTATTAAGTAACAAAAAAAATAAACAAATAAGCGTCAGCATTTTTAAAGTCCCTAGGGCCTGGGGTAAAATTACGAGGATACTTTTGTAAATTTCCCCACTATTCCCCTGGGGTTTGGGGGTCGTGGTTGCAATTGACTGGTGCATTACTTCATTGTTTTTGTTGTGACCCTCAACTAAAACTTTTTACTGACTTCTCCATGGCACCATCTGGAGAAAGCTTAATAAGGATTAATCATTATTTTGTAATAGCCCGCCAAATTTACCAATTGCTGGATAAAAGTTCCTATACTAAGCGGTATACTATCCAATGTACTTTTTATCTAGGGGGCGATCCCAAAACAGCTGACACTAGTAGAAACATCGGCATTCGGCTTCTTTAATCTATATCACTCGTGAATATTTCCCTCTACATTGTACAATCTCAACTAAGGTTAAGAAAGCTTAAATAAACTCTCACTTACCTTCAAACCCCACAAGAATTTCATGTTTCATGGGGTTGTAGGAGAGCGCAGTTATTCCCTTATTATGGGTGTCTTTGATCACTGCAAGCTTTTCCATCGCCATCTTTGACGACAGCTGGAAACAATCACCGAAGAAAACTATCTTCTTGTCGTTGTTGAGTTATTTTTGTGTAGGAAAAAGTTACCTTTCATAGCAAGTAAATGAGCAGTCGAACTCTGGACGTCCTCCATGTTGCTAAGGGAACGCGATAGAGATTGGGTCGAGTCGTAGGACATACTCGTTCCCATGGCCCAAGATGAATCATGAACCATGCCCAAGCGCGAGCCGTAAGACATGCATCGTAATTATTGCCCTAAAATTATTACAATTTCCTTACTTAATAACACTCGAGAAGGAAGATCGAGAAATTTCATGATCCAAAAGTCAACACTACATCATACACAACAGCTCTAGCCCGGGAAACAGGCGCGGGTCATATTTTATTTAAAGGCGGGGCGTGGCGCGGAACACGCGAAGGGGGGAAAGGGCTGCCTCTCGTTGTCCTCAAGATTTTCTCCGTCGCCCTAAAAGACATCGGAGTCTCCAACCTCGTTCCAAGGGTTCTCTCCCACCCGTCTATGGAGCGAGAGAAATGGATAGGAGAGAGAACCTAAGAACGAGGTTGGAGAAGGTGATATTCTACATCAAAAGAGGACAATTTATTTTGAGGTTTTTCCTAAAACAAACAGATGAAATGTGGTGTATTGAGCAACTAAGGAAAAAGGAATGGAGACTAGGTTGATTGTTGTGATGACGACATGTCCAGCATTCAAATGAGGTGGTAACATGAGAAACATAAATGAAAATATAATACCCTCGCTATTCACAAAATAGGAATTCTTCTTTTTCACTGTTACGCAATAAACACGGCACAAAAAATAAATTGGAAACCGTCTGGTGGAAGAAGCTAAGAAAATGAAATGTTATAAAAGATTACTATATAAACAATTTGCCCAGATCGCAGGTCTTTCTCGCCCACAGTTTTTGAGTTATTAGCTATATTCGAAACGTTTCACGCACCTTCGTAGAGCTTTGTATGGAGACGCCATATTGGTGTACAGTTTTGGTCCACCAATAAGGCCGCCGGAAATCAACAAAAACATCTAGAGTTCACTTTTTTCTATAAAAGCTCTTCCTTTTCACTTGAGAGCTAGCATACGTGTGCATAAACACTTATTTTAATACTTGAAATGGTTTAACTGCTGAAAATCGAGAGGAGAGTCTCTTTTCAATGAGAAAAGCAATAAGAACCAAGAGGGCCTCAGACTTGGATGTTATTTCTTGCCCCTGTGGAATTCAGCTTTGTTACAGGCTTAAGTGCCAAAAATGTACTGATATCACTTTTGTAAATGTATATAATTATGTTGCATACAAAACGTCAAGTTGTTTTAAAAATGTACGCATTTATAATCAAGCAGATCACCCCTGTTTGTGTTTTATTTCTGATTTAGCTACAATGGCCCAGTAACAACAGTCTTAAAATGCCCAGGAACAATACACTCGACTCAATATGTTTTTACTGGCTATTTTAATGTTCATTAAAATTACCCGTTTGATCATAAAATATTAAATTCAATTAAAATTGTTTTAAACATAAAATAACTTAACAAATATTATTCAACTGTTTGGTAAAGGGCTTTACTCCCCAAACTATATAGAGTGGTTTTAAATGTTGGCTTCACAGATGAAATCCTGAGGTGTGACAACTAATTACAAATGAAAGTTGCTGAGCAGTTGTTGAGCAGTAAGTTCAGCTCTCTTAGGTACAGTTTTTTTTTGACATACAGTGTTAAAAACTCCTAAATAGACAGCCTATGAGTACTTAACAGACTCCTTCATTTTTTTTCACTTTTTTAATAATGTGGTTTGATTGTTTTTTTTTTCTTTTTTTTTAACTGACCAACATTACTAAGTGAAAGACTTAATCAATGAATATCGTTCCAACTCGACGGGTTTGTGGTATGCTGGAGAACCTTTCATCAAGTGTAGCAAACGTCTGCAAAAAAAGACAAAACAAAACAAAAAACAAGAGAGAAATAAAAACCAATGTATAGAAAATTTCTTCCCAATTTTTTTTGTCAATAAGGCAAGACTAGTTAATGGTATTCTTCATGAGGATTATGCCTGGTTTTAAAGCAACTGAGCCTGTGATTCTAACTTTTGACTCTGTGAATGAAATGATTTTATTGATGCAATCATCTGAATAAAAACGCTATCTCAGTCTGAAAACAGGCTTACACGTGTAACAATACAAAATTTGGGACTTTTTCCATTAGTTTGATTATGGAGCACTTTCTTATATTTTTAAGTCTACAAAAACCTGTCAACAGACTATCGCTTTATTATTATTATTTTTTTAATGTGGAGGGGAAGGATAATTTGAGAAGTCATTTTAATTTCAGAGCATCACAAATTTCTTTTGTAGACTTTTCTTATCATAGGGGAAGGGGGGGGCAGGGGCGTCCACATGTCCTTTTTTCATACTTTTCACTATCAGCTTCCACTACCTTTTTCTTGACTGTCTTTTTTTAGCCCATTTTCAATATTGAAATATTGCATAATTCCCTGCTATTTCACATAATACCTACCCTCCCACCTCTCCCTATCGTCTCCTGCCTTTTGAATCTCTCCCGCCCCCTTATCTCCTAGGCCCTCACCCTCTGTCCTCTACCACCATCATCTAACTTCATTAATGGCACCAGGCTGATCCAGCTAAGTACATGTAATCACTGTGTTCGTACCTTGCCAAAAGCTGAGTCTTCTGTATGGGACTTAAAACCAGCAGCATAAAATGTTTTCAGAGGCTGAAGGTAAAACCACAACATGAGTTAAATAATATTATAAGGAAGCTTAACTAAAGGTACCTTCCTTAGTGACACACATGAACCGGAAGTACCGGTAAGGCCATTTTTCTTTTTAAAATTTTTTGACGCGACATCAATGGAGAAAAAATTTATGGAAATCTATGGAGACAATTTACCAACAAATTTAGGCTCTTATGCTAACCAAGAGTGCAAAAGGTCCACATCTTAATTTACACGCAACTCAGTTTAACAGCAAAGAAAGTCTATCTCAGTAATTTCTGGAAAATAGCAATTCTAGGATACAGTGTAGTTCTAGATTTGGGAATTTAGTCTAGTTTAGAGTAGCAAATTTCAGCAAAACCAGATCCAGTAAGCTACATGTTCCAAGGTTCCAGCAGCACATCCCTTTCCAAATGCTTCTAACTTTCAATGTACCTCTTCGGAGGTTTGCAAGCATTGGTTGGCAACCCATGTTCTGAGCCAAATAATTTTGAACAAACTTACTTGGTGTAAATTATTTGGGACTGAAATTCTCAGATCCCCTGTATCAATAGATGCTTTGTTTCCTCTCCATCTTCTACTCCTGCTCTGATTTGTGAGTTGGTTTGTTACTTGTTCCCACTGTGGTGTTCTTGTTATCCTAAGAATGTCAATCATTATTGATAATTTATGTCATATTTATACCACTGCTACATAGTGGTAATACCATGAAAAACAGAACCTAAAAAGGTGGCCCTAACAGGGTTGTCAGAAAGTTTTGAAGTAGACAGCTGAGTTTTCAAAGTAAGCAGCCAGCCCAGGGATACATTAATTTAAAAAATGCCATCTGTAAAGAAATGCCAAGCAGAGTAGCCGGCCGAAACTAACCAAGTAGTGGGCGATTTTCACCGGCAGCCGGCTACTTTTGACAACCCTGCATACAGATAATGGGTCTTCAAATTGGCCGTCACAAGCCTTACAAATACAATGGATCGGTTGTCATTCAAGACCTACATAGACCACTGTATTTTAATAACTACCAACCTTACGCGTGGATTGTTTATGGAGACAGTAAGCTGAGGAGATGCATTTCCTCTCCTGTAAAAACCAAATAAAAATGGGTTTTTGTTTTGCACATAATAATTTATTAGCTTTTATATTTAAATTAAAAGAAATCATTATTACTGACACCAAACACAGCCAGTACCTGTTTATTCTTTGGAGTTTGGAGGTAACAGCATTTTGAACCTTGTTTGGTCTTTTTCCTTTCAATGGTCCCTGTATTGATAATACAATATAACATGTTACTTTTTTAAAAAAATAAAACAATTTACCAGTTCTTATTCACACCAAAAAGACATACAGCTATGACGACAACGCAAAATGTTGTCGTCTAACCTAGTTTGACTCGAAATTTCCTGTCCTTAATTAATCTTTGGAGACTTTAAAATTCTGGTTTAATTTGAGAAAAGATTATTGTGAAGTCATCTACAACAACGATACCCATTTGACATTTGAATTCTTTGTTACTGTCAATCATCATAGTTTTTTTTATTTTTGATTGGTGGATTTCTATCCATTTTGTGTTTCTGTGTATCACGGTTCACTGCTTGTGATCATTATGATGATTGGCCGCAATTATTATTGTAAGCTGGCCTTTAAATTTCAGAGTTTACTATTAACCTGCTGACCTGAAAAGTGAACAAAACACCTTATTTTGCTTCAAAGCTCACTGAAGTCATACCTGTAATCCTCTTCTCTTGTTTAAAATATTCAGCCTGGCATCTTTCTGTTGTGTTTGCCTGTTCTGTCTGTTTAGTGGTCGTCTGTTGAGTTGAACCTGTTTCGCTTTGGAAAGAATTCTCTTACCCTGTGATCGTATGAAAAATGCCCAGCGTTATTTTTGCACTTACCACTTATAAAGTCCAAACATGAATTGGAGAACAAATGGTCAAGAAAGCAGTAAATAAAACTTTAGGTGATTCTAGAAAGGTCACGATACGAAGCTTAAAGTGTAAGTGTTAAGTTAAAACGATTACAGGTAAGTTGTTGATTGAGATCGGTTTTTTTTCAGTTGGATAAATAAATGAAGGATTCTGAAAAAAATCTGAGGCATCTGGGGCCTGGATTTTTCTGAGTTTCCATTTGATGCAAAAAATGTATCATGTTCTACTTCTACAAAGACTCACTCGGTGATTCTTTTTTTGGAGTCAATGAACAGTTACATTATTTTTACTTATCTGTCAGCCTTTAACAGAAGGTTTTAAAGAAATCTTAAATCCTTTAAACACTGTTCAGACATACAGTTAATTGCCCATGTAGGCTATTACCTTCTGGATTATTCCCTGTTTGCTCCTTAGCCGGTTAGCAGCAGCTCTTGGGCCTCCAGTTCCATTGTTAGGGCCACCAGCATTCTGCCTTCTTCTGTTAGTACCCTTGGGACCAGACTGGTTGACCTGTGCACCTTTTCTCTGTTGTGCAGACTGGTTGTTCTGTTTCCTAGTCAATCCTCTTTTTCTTCCTTGAGCACCTTGACCTGACCCTTGCTGTCTCTGCCGATTGTTCTGTTTCACAGCAACACGTTTTCCTTGCTTCTGATTAACTTGTTTCTTGCCTTGTCGTTGTTGAGTTCCTTTTCTCTGCAGCTGCTGCTGTGTCGTGGCCTTTTGTGCTTTCTTTTTCAGCTTCCTTTGTTCTTTGATTATGTCATCTAATAATATTGTGAAACATACCTTAAATGCTCTATTACAACGCCGGTTATTTCAAACACATTTGGGTAGGTTAATAGAGGCGAGTGGCTTATTTAATTTAGCAAAGACAATCAGGGGTTTCAAAATGTTTTGAACTGGCTGGCCGACTCTGGAAAAGTAGGTGGCTATGACAATCGAGAAGCAAAAGGCCCCTGAAGCTAGGGGATGTAGAGTAGCCGGTGACAAACAATAAGTAGCCAGTGGAACTCCGGCGGTCACGGGTTTGTTTTGAAACCACTGGACGATGGTATCAGTTCTCCATAAAGAACTAGAATACAAAGTGAAAAAGCTCAAGTACAAGAAGTTGGAGGTTGTGCGACCGAGGATCAAAAACAAATCAAAAAATTCCAGTTGGCAGTAAAAAAAAACCATCCCAGATCAGTCACCCAAAGTTTTACAGTTGTCACTAATACAGGAAGAAGCAGACGGCAAAACGCTTGTGCATGACAAATGTGCCAGGCTATTACTTGCATGCTATGTTGTGACCTTCACTTATTGTTCATGTTTTCTGGCGTTTTACAAAAAGATCTGTTTAAAGGGAAGTGAAGTTTGGAGAAAAATAATTATTTTAAACAAAGTAATTGTCATGCCACAAGCTTTTGCATCTTCGTTCCTCTCCCATCCTGTCGCATAAGTTCACCAATAATGGGGGGGGGAGAACTTGAAAAGGGAGCGGGGCTTATTAAGTTCTTTCCCTGAAAAGGGGGGGCATATTATTAGAGAGGGGGAGGGGGCCTTACTTGAGAGAGGGGTTTGATAGAGGATTTATGGTAAAATAAAAGTATTTGCTTAAAACATTACATATGACCCTGTACACACTACAACAAAAAATAAAGTTTGGTGTTTGCAAAAACTTTAAAAATCCAATAGTTACCAATTTTTTGTTTTTGTAACCATGTTTGCACCTGAGACAGGCAAAAGTTTCTGAGTAACCGAAAAAAAAATGATAAAGGAACTATCTTGGTCATGTTTGTGAAATAAGATGACCTGAGGAAGGATATTCATTGAGGAACAAAGGATTTTCGTCGTCGCCAGACAAAAAAATTGTAGGCCTCCAAATCTTCTTGAAGGCATCTTTAAAGTTTGGTAACACTTCTAAATCTGAAATCTAAATTGATAACCTTATCAATCACCCATGCAGGGTAAATATGATACAGGAGAAAATTTTGGTAGATGAAAAAATCTTTCGCACTAGAAATGGCTTACAAAATACAACTAAATTTCTTGAAAAATTAAATGTAAACACAATTAATTAATCATTTCTATTGAACTGACCCGTGCACAAGTACAATTGCATGTAAGTTTTATTCCCAGAAAAAAAAAATGGTTTCTCCTCATACAAGAGTGAGGATGTATAAGCTTCTCAAAAATCTCAAGACGTGAAGAATGTTGAAATGTTGGAAAAGTTACTGTGAGAAAAGGTAAATTGACAAGTCACGCAATCGGTTAGCTAAAAATGAAAAGCGCTCCAGCCATATAACAATTGAGTCTTAAAACTGCATAGAATATACCTTCCCTCAGTACATCTTCTACACCTTTAAGATCGAAAATCATGAAAGAAAATAAAACTATTAATATTATTTTAAGAAACAGCTGAGCGCTTGGCGGTGTTTACTATCAGTCAGTACGTTTGCTGCAGGAATCGTTTCAGGGAAAACGCGACGCCAAATTAACCAGGGTGATCCATTTCTCAGTAAAATGAGAACAAGATACTGGCGATAACACTTACCAAGAGATCTGTCGATGTTTGTGGTGGACATCTCGTTAAATCTGCCAACTTTTTTTACAAAACAGTCAGCTGTTTTCCACTTCAACGTCTTTGATCTTTCTCGACGACGCTAACAGCTGAGGAGCCTCGTGATGTCTCCGTCAGAGACTGGGTCTTACAACGATCATGACGCGCGAGTCGACGCGCGAAGTTCGACGAAGTTCGGCAAATTATAGCCTGCGGTTTTCGGCTCAAGTTTCTAGTTTTTTCGGCGGGTGAAACTAGAAACTTGAGCCGAAAAAACCGGATGCTCTCGTAGGCTAGGCAAATGAGGGCGAAGTGAATTTTCCCCATTTCCTCTTGGTTAAAAATATCGACTAATCTCTTTCTGCCAAGTTGGCTGTATCTTCATCAAGTTCCTTTTTGAAACAGGATTGATCTCGACCCGCCACGCACAGGGATAAGTTTGGTGCTCCTTCTTAGAATCCTGTCTTATCCCATCTTTATAGTTACACTACCTTGGTCTACCTTCAGTCATTTTTTTAGTTAAAGGAGCCGCGCATATACACGCAGTACATTTTCCATCTTCGTGGGCAAAGTGCTTTAACATGTCTAACAATAAACTGATCTGTTAAAACGCCGATTAGGTTTGGTACTGCAGTTGCATTCTCTGATCAAGCAGAGTTGAAATGAAGATTGAGGAAAAATTATGCTTTTTATTTATTTCCTTTTTTTCAGATAATTTTTTTTATGTCATACTATTCAGTATATTTTTTACACCCGGTTATTTTTCAGGTACGCACGAGCGTACCGTGCGCATAGGAGTACTTACGCCCCTGATCACACATATTTAAGGGCTATATCTACCCCTGTTATCAGTCTTTTACTATTCGTTTTAATCCTCTTTGGAAAAACTTAATAGAATTTTGGTTATTATTTTTCCTGTTTTTCACAGAATTCATTGTCCAGGCAAAAATATTTCAACATTTTAGTCCGGCTCCTAGCCGGGACGTTACTGACTTTAACTACTCTTGCTTAAAATGTGGCCATTTCAAAAAGTGCGGTCTTTTGCAAAGTTCTGACTTGCAGACAGAAAATGACAAAAACTGTTGTCCTTGTTCTCTAAAGATAACGATTCCCTTGAATATTCTATTTTTTTTCTCTCTCTTTGTTTTCAACGTGCCTATCACTATTAATATTATCATCATCAATATTAAAGTTCTTAGTAATAGAAAGCCGTTTTCACTGTGTTACAGTGCAGTACATTGTCGCGGTTTGATTTATGATCATATTCTCACTGAGCTAGGAAGATCACACCGCTGTGATTTTGTCCACCACAAACAAGTACTCCTCAACTTCAGAAGGCTTAGGCTCCGAAGAGCTTAAGTATCTTTGCACATATTTTTCAAAGAACGATGGTCTTCGCTTTTTGCCGAGCTCATCAGAGGTCATTTTCATCTCTTTGACGTCACGTGATCTCATGGGCGTTAAAACCGGAACGAATGATAACAGGCCTGTACAGAGAGCAATGGCGGCACCAGAGAAGTAGAAAGCCTCGTTATACGAACTTGTGATGTCACTTAGGAATCCTGAGAAAACAAAATAATGTTGGTGTCGCAGTGAAGAACTTAAGAATAATAATCAGAAAATGGTATCAAACACTTTTTAACAGCTGTAAAAACAAGATTTATTCTACTTTTGCCTTGCCTACTTTCAAGTGACGAAGCGCCATTTTAGTTAAGTTAGATGATACAGTAATACAATACTTTATTCAAGAGATAAAACAGCAAATACAAAACAAAATATCTCCCGAAAGGGGATATCTACAGGTTGTCGGGGAAGGGTTCGGCTACACGTAGTTTCCAGTACGCATTGCACTGGGTTGGCTGTGTGTAAGTTGGGCGGGCATGCAACCTCGTCCCCAGGGGTCCCTTTTGTCATGCGATCCCCATCGCGTCGCTAACCTAAAGCATCTCGGCCATTGGAAACGAGGTTGGCGGTCATGCCACTCGCTGGTCTCCCGATAGCATGCAGCCGTACCGTGTTTGTCTTGTCACGCACCGCTCCTGTTGGAGAGGAGCATTGCGTGACGATACAAAAAGGGCTGCGAGGGTGGGGTGGGCCGGAAGCTCTAAGAACGGCTCACAGGATTGGTTTAGAAAACAATAGATAGCCCTAATCCAAACAAAACTAACAATGAAACAATAGAGCTTCGGGCCAACAAGAACCTATCAAATCATGAGAGGTTCTAAAGAGGTTCTGGCCAACAGCGAGGATGACCAGCCACTGGATAGTTAATGAGTGAGCCGTTTGCCATTTTGATTTTTTATATCATACCTGCGATCAGTGAGCCTGTCATAATTGGAACGGAGAATACCAGATATAAAAACCCTAGAGCTGAAGGCAGCCTATGATGACCAACAACATCTCCGGTAAGGACAGCGATTAGTGATACAAACGCTCCATCAAATATTCCAAACAAGAGCGTGTAGACAACCAGCCAGTAGTACGTGGTGGCCAGCGGGCACAGAGTCGTCGTAACAGCCATCACCAACAGTGCCGTCTGGTAAAGATACATACGATTGACCCATCGGAGATCCGAAATATGACCGAAGAAGAGTCGACCAAACAAGGAACCAACCGAAAGAAAGCCGATGAGGAACGAAGCCTTGGATTCGGGTATCTGTAAGTAGGTTGCGTGGGTCGGCTGTTGATAAACAAATAAATTATGAATAAATAAAAATGAGCACATCCACAAAGTCGTTCTTCGTCTACCTGATTTCTTGTCGAATTGGAATTTTGAAACGTTGGTTTTTGAGGAGAGGGGAAAAACGGAGTACCCGGAGAAAAACCTCTCGGAGCAAGAGAGAGAACCAACAACAAACTCAACCCACAAATGGCGTCGACGCCAGGAGTGAACCCGGGGTGGGAGGCTAGCCCTCTCACTACTGCGCCATCCCTTGCTTCCGTTGACTGAAAGAGCAAATAACCCTTCTAAGCATTATATTAGACAACCGGGCATATACAAAAGACGTCTCCTAGAAAGAAGAGATGTGTTCAAGTCTGTTTAACGCAGGAAATGCAGCTAAATAGAAAGGGTAAATTAGCCACCACAAAGGGATTTAAAATTCAAAAACTTTTCAACTACGTTTCAACGGCAACTCGTAGCACTTTTTTCAGCCTTAAGAAGGTTAACAATGGATAGAAACGTCAGATATTGATTCTCTTTCAAGTGGACGATGTATTTTATTAACTCCAGTTTATAATTATATCCTCTTATCTACTAGTAGTAATCAAAGATTGTGGTGCGTCGCCTTAAAGAATTTCGCAACCAGCTGTGTTGCATAAGAATAGTCAAAACTTTCCTGAACAGGCTTTGATCTACGAAATAAATAGAAAAGAAAGAGATTAATCTACGAAATATTGAACAAAGGAAGGAATTTTTCTTCCCTTGTAGTTTCTTCTCTTTAATTAGTTTATTATATGACGTGCAAAATCAATCTATAAACCGACAACCTCTTTTCTCGATTTCTAGCGCTTTAGAAATATGCACAGACTGCCCACGAAATCACAGAAAACCTAACGACTCAATAAAGGGGGCGTCTTCAATAAATAGAAAAGTTTTTTTATGAAGGACAGGAGGAAATTCCAACTTACCAAATAGACGTAAGGAACAAAGTAACCCAGATTAAATATGCCGAGTGCCAACGCCCAGACAATGAATCCTTTATTTTTCCAAACAGACAAGTCTATCAGTTTCTTCTTTTTCGCAGGTTCTCTTTTCACAGGCGGTGGTTTGTAGCTAAACGCAGCGAACACCAAAATACAAGCAGCGCCCCCGAGGAACCTCATGGTGTTCTTCCAACCAACTTTAGATAAGAGTGCATTTAGAGTGGGTCCCATTACCAGAGCCCCGATAGCGCTCCCAGCTGTTATGAACCCATTCGCCAAGGACTTTCGCCGCTCAAAGTAACTATCGACCATAAGGAATGTTGGAACATAGCTCATGCTAGAGCCCATTCCCCAGAGAACACTATAGGTCAGGTAAATGGGAACGAGGCTGTTGACGAAAGACGTTGCGAACATTGCTGCAACGGAGATGACCCCACCCATCATGGCGACCACTCGGCAGCCGTAACGATCGCATAATGCACTGGTGAAGGGGCCGAAAAAGAAGTTCATACCCAGTCCCATAGAGCCTATGTAACCTGCGTAAACAAAAACAAACAAATTACCTTCACGTCTAGTCGAGGGGAGAACACCATATAGGTCAACCTCGTCCCCGGGGCTTTTCCCTTAAAAAATAGGTGGGGTGGCCCCACCCATTTTTTAAGTGAAAAGCCCTGGTTGCATATAGGTAAACAGGCAGGTAGCATTGTATAGAAATGATCTGAAGGGAAACAAACATTACTTCGAGTTAGCGGGAGGTTCGAGTTACCGGGGGTAAAATTACAGTAAATGTAAGAAGGAAATCCAGGGAAATCGACGTTGCATGGTTCGAGTTAACGCGAGGTGCGAAGCTTAAGCCTTTGACTCCTACGATCTGATCAGTAATTCTCATTTCTGGCTGCCATACATTTTACTGTGCATTAGTTAAGAGAATTTGGGGTTATATCAATATGGCATCCATTGGCTGATAAATTTACCTATTCTCATCACCTTTCTGTGTGACAATGTATTGAATATTGTAAGGAGAAGTTATACGCCGATCACTTTTGCAAGTGAAAGACTTAAGTTCCCACCCTTCTTCTGCCGGAACAACAAATGAAAAGTGTGCGAGACCAGAGAGGCGTCAGTGGCAGCACTAAAAGGCGAACGGGAGGGGAGGGAGAGGGGCGAATTCCCCTTTTTTTTGGCCCTCCCTGGCCCCTCCCCTTTAACGCCTTCATGCCTCGCAGGCTGTGAAAAGAGTCACGTTTTGAGTATCCATACCGGAAATCTTAAATGCCCTGGCTCATTCCCAGGGGAATAAGCCTCTTTTTATTTTTATCATTCGAGTTATAACTGTTTTTTTTTTTCATGTTGGAAAATGCACACTTTTGGTCGTTTTATTCCACTTGGTTTCCTGCCTTTTCATTCCATTTTATTTTGCAGGGTACGATAAAACAATGCCCAGGCAAAACGCTCCCACAAAGCTCGATTAGGAAATTTGAACAGAGATCTTGGAGGTGTGTCGCAAGACCTCACGCGAGCTGAGTATAGCAACAGTATACTCGGAAAGACGACTTTATAGAGATTGCAGCTGGACAGAATGTGCTTTATTGGCCTTACGCGAGCTTGTTCTAAGCCATTTTCTGATAGAAAACATCAGTTTAATTTGTACATTGTCCTAAATAGAGAAATACCAGGGTTGTTTTGCTCCGGTTCCATGTAGGCCTTCAGATCATAGTAGTAGATCGTCTTAACCGTTCTTGTGTTTTTCTCTCACGAAGACGAGATCAAGTCAAATTTTACTGGAATAGCCAGCGACCTCTTGCTGCATTCACATGTTTCTTTTGTTTGTTTTGTAGGGGGGGGGGGGGGGGGGGAAGATTAAGTGGCACACGCACAGACAAAAACAAACTTTTTTTGGGATTAATACGTCATGCATCTGCTTTTCCTTATGCCTTATATGTCGAGTGAAGGGTGACGATCATATGAAGCTAAATTAAATCATTTTAAGACATTAGAGTATGAAAACTTATCTCTTATCAAATTATACCGTACTTAATCTAAATTGAAATTATACTTGAATAAACCGTACGATGTCGAGCGATGTTGTTGTGAAGTACCCACAGGAAACCAAGGTGCTTGACTGAAATCACACACGAAAGCATTTAGCATTTTCGCAAGAAATATAAATGGCTCCAGACAGAAAGTTCTCCCTGCCTTCTTGACGTCAAAACCTATTTTAAAAAAACCTTTCACCCGTGACGCATACTATTCTAACGTAG
Source organism: Porites cylindrica (assembly GCA_964035525.1). Classification (NCBI taxonomy): domain Eukaryota; kingdom Metazoa; phylum Cnidaria; class Anthozoa; order Scleractinia; family Poritidae; genus Porites; species Porites cylindrica. The sequence continues at coordinate 35,159,930 of OZ037783.1, forward strand.
TATTTTGAGTCTTTGATAGCAGGCCTGCCCTGACCGCGCGCGAGTTCCTAGGCACGGAAAAATCTAACACGTGATTTCCCTCGCTAAATCGCGCCGCTCCCTACAATCTGAACACCCCAAAACGGATATTTCTTCGGAGATAACATGAACTTGATTTTAATACCTCCTAACAATCCCTTGTTAATCATGCGTTAATCAAATTTCAGCCCTTACCAGTTAAAGCTTTGCTCCATCCATATTCCTTGACAAACACAATGTACAGTATTCCAAAACTGTTGTGAATACCTAGGACAACAAACTGCACCATTGCAGCTGCAAAACATATCATCCATCCCCGGCCACCGTCCTTCCAATTTTCGCAGTCGTCATCAACTTTCAGGACAATTTCCTCGGTATTTCCTTTATTCTTTTTATAGACCTTTGTCGACATTTTCTTGTTACGTTTCTTTTTTATGTAAAAAACTTTCTCTCAACCTTGGATGGATATTGACAATTATTGAGCGTTGTCACATTCCTTGGCTCGAGCGATGTTCTGATCGTTAGGGATATTGCGTTGTTGACTCTTACAAACGGATAGAGAGTGTTATGTCGAGCTGAGCAACATAAGTGTATAAGTAACGTATAAACACTTGATTACCGTATTTAGATCTCAGATGCTGGATCCAGGAGCTTAGTGAATTCCTCAGGGGCTGGGGAGGGGGGAGGAAGTAGACTTAAAAAGACGAAGACTTTCCCCCTTGAAAAGCTTGATGTACAGACTAAGATGTTCTTCAAACATTAATACCAGTATTAACCTCATTCCTAAGAGAGACCATGGGAAGTTCAAAGTCCAATGTAGCAGACGGGGGGTGGGATGGGTGGGGCAATTTGAAGAAGAGGAGGGTAGGGTAATTAGGGAAAGAGCAAGTAAGGCTAACTGAAGCAACGTTCGTTCAACATGCTTGTTCAAAGGGTATGACGACGAAAAAAAAAAGAAATATAATGCTTTTAACCAGACTCCCCCCCCCCCCCCCCCTTCAGGTCCAATCTTCTGTTTCACATACAGTGAACTGTTCTTATAATCCAGTTATTTTTCATAGAACAACAATTCAGTCTCCGTTTCGCTGTAAGGTGCGAGCAGCGACACTACATTGGCTCTCTGGGTTCTCTTTTCCCGTTTAGCTGTGAATTATGAGAAAGAAATCTAAATTGTCTATTGATTTATCAGCTGTTAAGAATGTAAGTGGATGGATATGGGGATCCGGTGTTTACCACATCCATTGATAACTTGTTCAAGCAAAAAAAAGGAGAAAGAAAGAAATATAGTTGACATTTTTGTGGTAAACTTCATTTCATCATGAATCACAACACGAAAAAACTTACATTTTTTTTTACTAGCTAGGCCCAGGTACTGAATCCTCATCAGATTCTCGATGCACTGCCCTTTGCCCGTTTTATCGTTACTGCCTTACCTGATGTCGTTTTTGAGCGGGTACAGCTTTCGGATTGATAGGTAAACCTTATTTATTGTGATTGTTGTTTTTATTCCTGCATGGTCAAAGGGAAAATGTGCCTACCTCTGCCCTATTAGGGAGATTAAGCAACAAAGACTGCGACGGCTACGAAAACGTAACTTAAAAAATGAATTCTCGCTGCCTCAAACTTTATCACGCTTATTCCATATCGTTTAATTCGTCAAATGTTGGTATCATATTGTTTTGGAGTTGAATTCTAAAGGACTGTATCAAAGTTCAGGAGAAGAAAAGGAAAGTTGTTGTCTTGTGTTTCCGTCTCAACAAAACGTGAAATTAGGCACTTTTACGTTGTAGTGGTGCAACGTCGGCTAAGAAATGTACAAAAGAGCGTGATGGACGTGCAAAGCTTTTGTTTTGCCCGGCCAATAAAACTTGTTTCTTTTTTTGCCGTCCTCGTTGCCGTCGCCGTCGTCGTTGCTTAAGCTCCCTAATTATTAGGAAGACAGCGGGAATCTTGAAAGCTGCTTACGAGATAGCCTGCGAAAACATCCGTTTCTCCTCGCTCTTCGTCGCTGAGGACGTTTCGCGCGGAGGAAGCGAGGAGAAACGGATGTTTTCGCACGCTACTTACGAGAGTGTCCGTTAAGAAAGTTTCCACAGTACAGGGGCGCCCAACGTCAATTTTCGGAATACATCTGTTCGGAAGACGATATGAGATCTAGAATTTTCGGAACATTTATTGTAAAATTTCTTGTTTGCCTGCCTCTCCTAGGATTCTCGAACACCTAAAAAATGGTATAATTGCCCATTTTTAACGGATTTTTACCCTAAAAAGGTCACCGAGAATTTTCGGGAGCTAGGAAATCTGAACAGATGAAAAACAGTTTACGGGGATAAAAATATGCCTATATCTACCGTTTAAATACTAAAATACGTTCAACAATGTTATGTTAAAGTGGTTTTGAACTATATTCTCGATGAGTGCCCCTGACTGTAGGGCAAAATATGTATGAAAGGACATCATCTAGCTGCTACTGGTTCGATTCCCACCGATTTCTCCTTTTTCTCCGATTCGTTCCAATTTCTTTTCTTTTTTTTTTTCTGTTCTGTTTTTACAGTGGAACCCAGTTAACATGGACACCAAGGGGACATACAATAGTGTACATATTATATGGGTGTCTTTATTAAGCGGGTAAATTTTAGAGAAAATATGTGACCTTCTCTAGGATAACGTACACTAGCACTTTTCTATGAGATTTTTCAGTGTCGGGACAAACAAAACTGTCCACTCAGTATATGGGTGTCCATATTAAGCGGGTGTCTGTAGAGAAGGGCTCCACTATATCTTGTTTTGAGATACAAAGATAATAAAATGGCCTGTGGAAACTCAAATATTTGATGGTAAACCATCATACAGTGTCACCTAGATATGCTGAATATTATTACCTGAGAGAGTTTGTCAACAGGTGAGAGATTTTTCTCATTATCAAACACGCAGTACAGTTTCCATCTCCGTGCGCAAAGTACTTTAGACGTGTCTAACCGCAATAAACTGATCTGTTAAACCGCCGATTAGGTCTGCAGCTGCATGCTCTGATCAAGCAGAGTTAAATGAAGATTGAGGAAAATTATGCTTTTTATTTATGTCCTTTTTTCAGATGAGTTTTTTATATGACATAATTATATTTTTTACACCCGGTTCTTTCAGGTACGCACTTGTGTACCGTGCGTGTAGGAGTTCTTACGCTCCTGATGCATACTAATTTAAAGGCCATTCTACCCCTGTTATCAGTCTTTTACTATTTGTTTTAATCCTCTCTGGAAAAAGTTAACTAGCATTTGTATAGGTAATAGCATGATTAGTGGTGATATTTGGCATAAATACCACGAGTGATATTTCGAAATTGTTATACGTAATTTCACGAGCCGTTAGGCGAGTGAAATTTGTGACAATTTTGAAATATCACGAGTGGTATTTATGCCAAATATCACGTACAAATCATGCTATTATTTGTTTATACTACTACCTGCAAAGGTTTTGTAATTTTCAAATTTAGCTGAAATACCACTGCTCTAAGCCAATCAAATTGCAGAAATTTCTCATGTAGTGGTATAATGGTTATTATTTTCTCTGTTTTTCACAGAATTCATCGTCCAGGCAAAAACATTTCAACATTTTTGTCCGGCCCCTGGCCGGGACGTTACTGACTTTAACTACTTTTCTCAAAATGTGGCCATTTCAAAAAGTGCGGTCTGACTGGCAGACAGAAAATGGTAAAAACTGTTGTCTTTGTTCTCTAAAGATAACGTTTTCCTTGAATATTCTAATTTTAGGTTCTCTCTCACACGTCTCTCTTTGTTTTCAACGTGCCTATCACTATTAATATTATCTTCATCAATATTAAAGTTCTTAATAATAGAAAGCCGTTTTCACTGTCTTACAGTGCAGTACATTGTCGCGGTTTAATTTCTCACCATCGTATGATCATATTCTCATAGCTAGGAAGATCACACCGCTGTGATTTTGTCCACCACAAACAAGTACTCCTCAACTTCAGAAGGCTCAGGCTCCGAAGAGCTTAAGTATCTTTGCACATATTTTTCAAAGAACGAAGGTCTCCGCTTTTTGCCGAGCACATCAGAGGTCATTTTCATCTCTTTGACGTCACGTGATCTCATGGGCGTTAAAACCGGAACGAATGATAACAGGCCTGTACAGACAGCAATGGCGGCACCAGAGAAGTAGAAAGCCTCGTTATAAGTACTTGTGATGTCACTTAGGAATCCTGAGAAAACAAAATAATGTTGGTGTCGCAGTGAAGAACTTTAGAAAAATAATCAGAAAGTAGCATACACACACTTTTTAACAGTTGTAAAACAAGATTTATTATACTTTTGCCTTGCCTACTTTCAACGAGGACTTACGCCATTTTAGTCAAGTTAGATAATACAATACTTTACTCGAAAGATAAAACAACAAATACAAACAAAATATCTCTCGAAAGGAGATATCTACGGGTTGTCGGGGGAGGATTCTGTTACACGTAAAGTAAGTTTCCAGTATGAATTGCACTGGGTCCCCTGTGTGTAAGTTGGGCGGACTGGGCGGGCATGCAACCTCGTCCCCAGGGGTCCCTTTTGTCATGCGATCCCCATCGTGTCGATGACCAACAGCATCGCGGCCTCTGGAAACGAGGTTGGCGGTCATGCCACTCGCTGGTCTCCCCTGCAGCCGTGTTTGTCTCGTCACGCAACGCTCCTGTTGGGGAGGAGCATTGCGTGACGACGCAAAAAGGCTGCGAGGGTGACCAGCCACTGTATAGTTAATGTGTGAACCGTTTGCCATTTTGTTGCTTGATATCATACCTGCGATGAGTGAGCCTGTCATAATTGGAACGGAGAATACCAGATATAAAAACCCTAGAGCTGATGACAGCCTATGATGACCAACAACATCTCCGGTAAGGACAGCGATCAGTGATACAAACGCTCCATCAAATATTCCAAACAGGAGCGTGTAGACAACCAGCCCGTAGTACGTGGTGGCCAGCGGGCATAGAGTAGTCGTAACAGCCATCACCAACAGTGCCGTCTGGTAAAGATACAGACGATTGACCCATTGAAGATCCGAAACATGACCGAAGAAGAGTCGACCAAATAAGGAACCAACCGAAAGAAAGCCGATGAGGAACGACGCCTTGGATTCGGGAATCTGTAAGTAGGTTGCGTGGGTCGGCTGTTGATTGAAAGAGCATTTTATTAGTCAAGAGAAACCGGGCAACAACAAAAGACGTCTTTTAAAGAAGCAACGTTTCAAGACTTTCAACGGCAACTCTTAGCACTTTTTGTGAGTACACGGATTATCCAGATCATGGTCAGATATTGACTCTATTTCAGGTAGACGATGAATTTTATTAACTCCGGTTTATAATTATAACCTCATACTAGTAATAATCAAAGATTATGGTGCGTCGCATTAGGGAATTTCGTAACTATCTGGGTTACATAGGGATAGTCAAAACGTTCCTGATCAGGCTTTGATCAACGAAATATTTAAAAAAGAAAGAGATTGATCTGCGAAATATTTCCTATAAATCAGGTAATTACTCTGACGTTCAAAATTAATCATAAACCGACAATCTCTTTTCTCGATTTCTCGCTCTAAGAAACATGCACAGACTGCCCACGAAATCACAGAAAACTTAACGACTCGATTAGGGGGCATCTCCTTCGTCGACGCAAAAAAATAGAAAGTTTTTTCATGAAGGACGGAAGGAAATTCAAACTTACCAAATAGACGTAAGGAACAAAGTAACCCAGATTAAATATGCCCAGTGCCAACGCCCAGACAATGAATCCTTTATTTTTCCAAACAGACAAGTCTATCAGTTTCTTCTTTTGCGCAGGTTCTCTTTTCACAGGCGGCGGTTTGTAGCTAAACGCAGCGAACACCAAAATACAAGCAACGCCCCCGAGAAACCTCATGGTGTTCTTCCAACCAACTTTAGATAAGAGTGCATTTAGAGTGGGTCCCATTACCAGAGCCCCGACAGCGCTCCCAGCTGTTATGAACCCATTCGCCAAGGACTTTCGCCGCTCAAAGTAACTATCGACCATAAGGAATGTTGGAACATAGCTCATGCTGGAGCCCATTCCCCAGAGAACGCTATAGGTCAGGTAAATGGGAACGAGGCTGTTGACGAAAGACGTTGCGAGTATTGCTGCAACGGAGATGACCCCGCCGATCATGGCGACCACTCGGCAGCCGTAACGATCGCATAATGCACTGGTGAAGGGGCCGAAAAAGAAGTTCATACCCAGTCCCATAGAGCCTATGTAACCTGCGTAAACAAAAACAAACAAATTTCCTTTACGTCTAGTCGAGGGGAGAACAGCATATAGGTAAACAGGCAGGTAGGATTGTATAGAAATGATCTGAAGGGAAACAAACATTACTTCGAGTTAGCGGGAGGTTCGAGTTACTGAGGGTAAAATTACAGTAAATGTAAGAAGGAAATCCAGGGAAAATCGACGTTGCCTGGTTCCAGTTAGCGTGAGGTTCGAAGGCCTAAGCCTTTGACTCCTACTATCTGATCAGTAATTCTCATTTCTGGCTGCCATACATTTTACTGTGCATTAGTTAAGAGAATTTGGGGTTATATCAATGTCTGCAATATGGCATCCATTGGCTGATAAATTTACCTATTCTCATCACCTTTCTGTGTGACAATGTATTGGATATTATAAGGAGAAGTTATACGCCGATCACTTCTGCAAGTGAAAGACTTAAGTTCCCACCGTTCTTCTGCAGAAGCAACAAATGAAAAGTGTGCGAGACCAGAGAGGCGTCCGCGGCAGCATTAAAAGGCGAACGAGAGGGGAGGGAGAGGGGCTAATTCCCCTTTTTTTAGCCCTCCCTGGCCCCTCCCCTTTAACGCTTTCCTGCCTCGCAGGCTGTAAAAAAAGTCACGTTTTGAGTATCTATACCGGAAATCCTAAATGACCTGCCTTATTCCCAGGGGAATAAGCCTCAAACAACTTATGTGTTCTTTATTTTTATCATTCGATTTAGAACAGTTTTTTCATTTTGCAAAATGCACACTTGCGGTCCTTTTATTCCACCTGGTTTCCTGCCGTTTCATTCCATTTAATTTTTGCTCTACAAAGTTCGATTATTTGGGAAATTTGAATAGAGATCATGGAGGTGTGTCGCAAGACCTCACGCGAGCTGAGTGTTGCACATAGGCAACAGTACCCGGGAACACGTTCTTTTCCTTACAGGGATTGCGACTGGACAGAATGTGGTTTATTGGCCTTAAGCGAGCTTGTCCTAAGCCATTTTCTGCAAAGAAACATCAATTTAATTTGTCCATTTTCCTAAATAGAGTAATAAAAGGGTTGGTTTGCTTCGGTTCCAGGCCTTCAGATAGTAGATCGTCCTAAACCGTTCTTCTATTTTTGCTCTCACGAAGACGGGATCAAGTCAAATTTTACTGGGATACGTCTCAGCGACCTCGTACTGCATTCACATGTTTCTTTTGTTTGTTTTGTAGGGGAAAAAAAGATTAAGTGGCACTCGCACAGACAAAAACAATGCCTTATGACAAGTGTACGGTGACGATCATATGAAGCTAAATTAAATCATTTTAAAACATTAGAGTATGAAAACTTATCTCTTATCAAGTTATACCGTACTTAATCTAAATTGAAATTATACTTGAATAATCTGTACGATGACGAGCGATGTTGTTGTGAAGTGCCCGCAGGAAACCCAGGTGATTGAAAATTGTCCAAAGATGCGAAGGATACGTACTAAATTTAGGGTGCTAAAAACCCCTGTTAACCTGCCATTACCCTGCGGGGTTGCGTAAAAGTTAGGATTTGTGCAAGAAAAAAAAAATGGAATAAAAACAAAGTTAAGCTCCAGACAGAAAGTTCTGACTGCGTTCTTGATGTCAAAACCGATTTTAAAAAACCTTTCACCCGTGACGCATACTATTCTAACTAGTACTTTGAGTCTTTTATAGTATGCTTGCCCTAACCGCGCGCGAGTCATGGCGAGCACTTTGGTCTGCTTTCCCAGGCAGGCAAAAATCTAACCCGTGATTTCCCTCGCTTTCTTTAAATCGCGCCGCTCCCTACAATTTGAACACCCCAAAACGGATATTTCTTCGGAGATAACATGAACTTGATTTTAATACCTCCTAACGATATCCCCTGTTAATCATGCGTTAATCAAATTTCAGCCCTTACCAGTTAAAGCTTTGCTCCATCCATATTCCTTGACAAACACAATGTACAGTATTCCAAAACTGTTGTGAATACCCAGGACGACAAACTGCACCATTGCAGCTGCAAAACATATCATCCATCCCCGGCCACCGTCCTTCCAATTCTCGCAGTCGTAATCAACTTTCAGAACAATTTCATCGGTATTTCCTTTGTTCTTTTTATAGACCTTTGTCGACATTTTCTTGTTACGTTTCTTTTTTTTTTTCTCTAAAAACTTTCTCTCAACTTTGGGTGGACATTAACAAGTATTGAGCTTTGTCATATTCCTTGGCTCGATCTCAATGTTCTGATCGTTAGTGATATTGCGTCATTTGACTCTTACACGCGGATAGAGAGTGTTATGTCGAGCTGAGCAACATAAGTGTATAAGTAACGTATAAACACTTGATTACCGTATTCAGATGTCAGATGCTGGATCCAGGAAGCTTAGTAAATTCCCCAGGGGTTGGGGGGGGGAGTAGACTTGGAAATACGAAGACTTTACCCTTTGAAAAGCTTGATGTACAGACTAAGATGCTTTTCAAGCATAAAGAGAGACCTTGGGAAGTTCAAAGTCCAATGTAGTAGAGGGGTGGGATAGGTGGGGTAATTTGGAAGAAGGGGAGGGGTGGGGTAATTAGGGAAAGAGCAAATGGGGCTAAGAAGCAAAATTCGTTCAACGCGCTTGTTCAAAGGGTATGACGACGAAAAAAAAAAAGAAAGAAAATAATTCTTTTAACCAGACTACTCCCTTAGGGTCCAATCTCTTCTGTTGCACATTCAGTGCTCTGTTCTTATAATCCAGTTATTTTTCATAAAACAACAATTCAGACTCCCATTTCTCTGTAAGGTGCGAGCAGCGACACTACATTGGCTCTTTGGGTTCTCTTTTCCCGTTTAGCTGTGAATGAGAAGCAAATTTTAAAATGTCTATTAATTTATCAGCTCTTGAGAATGTAAATGGATGGATATTTGGGGATCCGGTGTTTACCACAGCTATTGATAACTTGTTCAAGCAAAAAAAAAAAGGAAGAAAGAAATACAGTTGGCATTTTTTGTGGTAAACGTCATTTTATCATGAATCACAACACGCAAAAACTTACAATTTTTTTTACTAGCTAGGCCCAGGTACTGAATCCTCATCAGATTCTCGATGCACTGCCCTTTGCCCGTTTTATCGTTACTGCCTTACCCCATGTCGCTTTTGAGCGGGTACAGCTTTCGGATTGGTAGGTAAACCTTATTGATTGTGATTGTTATTTTTAATTTATTCTTGCATGGTCAAAGAGAAAATGAATCTACCTCGGCCGTAAAATTAGGGAGCTTGGCAACAACGAGGGCTACGGCTAAGAAAACGTCACTTAAAAACTGAAAATGAATTCTCGCTACCTCAAACTTTATCACGCTTGTTCCATCTCGTTTAATTCGTCAAATGTTGGCATCATATTGTTCTGGAGTTGAATTCTAAAGGACTGCATCAAAGTTCAGGAGAAGAAAAGGTAAGTTGTTGTCTTGTGTTCCCGTCCTCGACAAAACGTGAAATTAGGCACTTTTACGTTGTAGTCGTGCAACGTCGGCTAAGAAATGTACATAAAGCGTGATGGACGTGCAAAGTTTTTGGTTTGCTGATAAAACTTGTTGCTTTTTTGCCGCTCTCGTTGCCGTAGCTCCCTAATTGATAGGAGGACAGCGGGAATCCTGAAAGCTGAAATTTCCCATTTGCTAGTGTTTTAGTTTTTAGTTGACGGTCTGGAATATTGAAATATATCCAAAGGTGAAGAATCCTTTTTTAACCAAGTGTTCACTGGCATTCAAACCCACGTGATGAGCTTTCGGAAGACTTTCCTACAAGCCTGGCATTCTATTTATGACAAACATATTCTTGCCCACGAAATTTCGATAACATTTATTTTTCATCATACTCACGTTTAAAGGTTTAGTATAGTTGTTTTTTGTCCACAGTACTTTGCTTTGCAATATTTCACTAATTCATCATTTACATAATATAAGCTTAAGGTCTTTCATTTCTGACTTTCCTAAGTTCTATCATGTTTAGACCTTGTTTAGTTTTGTTAGCCAAGCTGCATTGTAGCTCTTGTATTCTTTGTTGTTTTTTCGTTAATCATTTTTTCTCGTCTAACCATACACTGGCTAAAATCACCAAACTTTTATACTTTCAAAAATTAAAGGCTTTGTTACACGAGGCAATTCTTCTTGCACCGTGCCTCGCAATCTTGTTGTGACACAAGTTGCGTTGAAAATTTCCTGAACACCCCTTAAAATTGAACATATCTTGCAACGTTTTTGTTTAAATTAACTTTGCAGAAATTAAAATCAAGTTCCACTTTTCACACTGCATGCTGCAATGTTCCAGTAAAAATAGACCTTCACATAAACCTTCATCAATACAGCCAGAAAGAATGCCGTAAAATCAGTAAAGATGCCAAGTTTAACTGGGATTTGTTGAAAATTAACAAAGATATAGCTCAGCTGAAAAGTCGCGTTATTTAACAGATGTATGCATGGTGGGGGGGGGGGGGGGGGGGGAGGTGGGAGTTCGCGCTCCCCACCATACAAACGTCTATAAATTTTGCGGCTTTGTGGTGCAATATCTCTGCCACCCTTTAGGCGTATCACCTTTAAACTTGGTAAGTAACCTTATGTTAACTCCCTCTCTCCAGCAGTATTGATGGATATACACTGATTGCTCTGTAACAAAAATTAAAAAACCCATGGAGGGCTCTAGTATATATATTGAATGGATTTCAAGAAAATTTGATTGGGGTGTTAAAATATTGAATTATGTCTTGGACAAGTTATCTCATGAAACAAGTTGAAAGGGATATTTTAAGTGTAACAGATGCTAAAAAGTTTAATAAATTACTATTTACTTAATATCTATAATTTTAGCTGTTGGTCCACTGGCAGTGAATGATCACAAAGGTAGTGTTTACATCTCAGTCTGCAGTGATCAGATGACTCAATGTTGTTTCTAGGGTTTTTTCATTGATGATGATGAATTTCTTGTCGTTTTTTGAATACAGGAACATCTCACCATCCCCAATGTCAAACCACAGGCCATGGACCTGAAGTGCTCTTTTGTCAAGCAAATCGCGCACAAAGCCATAGGACTTAATGTTCTGTATTTGTTCAAGAACATGAACCTGTTATCACAAAATACAGATAAAATGGTTAAATGACAGTCAACTCACTCTTACAACAATGAGACAGGTCTGTCATAGCCCGAAGAACAGGTGCTATTTTATGTAGTTAGTTTTTTTTTGGCAACCGCAAAACAGATAGGGAGAGCAAGACACGTGATGAAGGAAGGTCTTTTTTCGATGTCTTCCCCCATCGTGTGTGTTTCGCACTCCACAACCATTTCGTGCTTGCCTGAAAAACTCTTCCTAAAACATAGCGCTTGTTCAACAGGCTAGGTCTGTCACTAAGTATTGGTAAAGCTGTTACAAAGAAGGACGCCAAGCAAAAACTACCCTATCAAGAGGGGACTAGAGGATTTTTTTGCATAGAGCTTTCAATTGATACAATTTCCCACAAGAAAATACAGATTGCTGGATACAAGGGCCATGATACAATAATGATAATATTTTTGAAGCTGTGGTGACCATGTGTTTCGCTTTGAGCATAAGGAATGTACAGGACTGTACAGCTTACAGTCCGTGACAATTCACAAATAAAGTACTCACCCATTTTAAATTCAAATTAATTCAAACCATTTTTACAGTGGTATCCAGTTAATATGGACACCAAGGGAAGATGCCACATTGTCCATATTATATGGGTGTCTGTATTAAGTGGGTAAATTTTAGAGAAAATATGTGACCTTCTCTAGGAAAACGTACAATAACGCTTTCCCATGAGATTTTTCAGTGTCAGGTCAGGACAAGCAAAACTGTCCACTTAGTATATGAGTGTCCATATTAAGCAGGTGTCTGTAGAGAAGGGCTCCACTGTATCTTGTTTTGAGATACAAAGATAATAAAATGGCCTGTGGAAACTCAAATATTTGATGGCAAACCATACAAAGTTAGGTCATGATTGTCTTAGTAACACAGCATCACCTAGATATACTGAATATTTTTACCTGGGAGAGTTTGTCAACAGCTGAGAGATTTTTGTCATTATCAAACAAAAGTTCCATTTTGTCCTGTTCTCTTGAGTTGCTGCTAAAAGTAACTTTGTTCACTTCACTGGCATGGACATCAAGCTGTTCAAACTTTGTTAAAGAAGCTTGTGCATAACGCTTAAGCCAACTTGACACCCAAGAGTTTTGAGCGGTATTTTCCTCTGGAGTCAGTGATTGGTGAAGGAATGACATTGCCTGGAAATTGCATCAAGAATCCTTTGATTGATACTTTAGGATTTGGGTGAGGATGTGCCACTGAGACCCTGGAAACCTTAACCTACACCAGTCCTAGTTCAGCTGAATTTTGCTTCACTCTTTTAGCATTAACTCCCCAAATCCCTCACCATTCTAAAGTACCTAAATATACCGTAAATGGTATAAAAAAGGGCAAGGGGTTGGACCCCGGGGTAGCGTTCCCCACAAACATTCTTAGGGGTGCATCATGCGTTCCTTGCCAAGTGGGGAAACAACGCATGACGCACCCCAAAGAATGTCTGCAGGGGAGGCTAACCTCGGGGCGGAGCCTTCTCATATTAAACAAAAGACCCTGAAGAGATGACATAAACAAACTGAGGGCAACAAACAAAATGAGGATGACTCATTCACTCATACAAACCTATAATATTCTAGCCTAGGCTGCGAGTGCCTCAATTTTTTTTTTGAATCACAGGGAATCATCAAGAGCACATATGAAAAGCAAGCAGTGAAGTGGGTTGGAGCCCAGGCAGAAAAAAGAAAATAAATTCTGTTTCACTGAAACATTAATTCAATATATACAATGAAACTTCCCCAGTTGTCCTCTTTTTCTCCCTCTGCCCCTACTTACTGTTACTTTGCATAATTTAAATTTTTCACTCGCCATGCATAGCTCTTGCAGTCTAACAATTCTCATGCAAATTTGTGAATGAATCAAGAATGACTCATGAATGAACTGAGAAATGACTCTCTTGTGTTGATGATGTTTATTACCTTGCAATTTGAATGTCCACAAACAGCTACATGTTCAACACCACTTGACACGGCCAATTCTAAAGCAGCTCGTTCTGACAAAGCACTCTGATGACTCTCTCCAAACAACTGACTATGAGGCATCATATTACCTGGGTTTCTAACAATAAACATATCTCCGGGATCCGCCTGTGTGAAGCTGGTCGGACACAAACGGCTGTCCATACAGGTGATCATTAACATACGAGGCTACAAAAGGATTTGAGATAAGGCAGCATAAGAAAACAGCTGACATTTTGCAAAACCAAGACTGGTTTCCCTGCAAAATGATGTCATTCTGTGGGAAAACCAGTGGACGTTAGCGGTTCTTCAGCTTCAGGCTAGAGATTAGAGAGGGGTTAGCTTATTGACTCTAGATAAAGAGCATCTTGTTGTTTAAGTTGCTGGGAGAAGTAAATGACAAAACAATGTTTACCAAATTATTGCGGATCATTATATGTTTCTGGGGGTGCCCACCTACCCCTCCCCTAAGCCAACATTTTGCCGTAAGTGAGAAGTAAGTGTTAACGTTGGCTTAGGGGAGGGGTAGGTGGGCAGTTTCCCAGAAATGTATAATGATCCATTATTCCTATACAAGGAATGCCAACACATTCAAGTTTTTCAATTCAATATTCAATTCAAGGTTCATTAGTCCTGAATAACTGATAATTAAAACAACAAAGTTTGATTTTCAGTGGATGACAAAACCTGGATCGGACCGCGACCAGATCAGATCAACCCTTGAAAGACTTATCTCCGATTAGTAAGCTACGTGTAGCCAGCTAGAAGATTGACACATTAATAAAGTTGTTCATTCATTCATTCAAAGACCTAACCAGTTGTTATTTAGAGGAATACTGGAGGTTTGTCCAATCCGATCCCATCCAGATTTTGTTGATTCCTATAAGACAGTATCAGTAGGAAGTGCTTCCTTACTTGTGCTTTGTTGGCAAGTTTCTTGAGTGACGGTAAAATTGAAGGTTGAACGAGGTTTCTGAATTTCATGACTCCAAGCAAAAGTTTTTCCATCTTGAAACTCCTGGCGTAAAATGGCAATCAATCTCTAAATCTCTGATCAACTAAGTCTAGTTACCCTCAACTCCAAGGAAAAGCAATAACTGTTTCTTCTTTAAACTGATGAACACTTACTTGTTCCTTTTTTGTGTGATCTGATAAAAACACCTTTAAAGTTTAATGTCGATCAGCGTAAAAAGATCAAAAGTGCAAGGCGTTCCACTTGTGGCACATTGTCCATCGTATTCTGTTTCTAGGGACGGGTCGGTTCTGGCAAGATTCATTTCATACGATTTCTTGATAATTGAAGTGGTTATCCTTCGAAACTAAATCAGATTTTGATTTAATTTATTTTGTTCTTCTACTTGATTTACGTCTGTTTTTCTTAATAAATGATTCCTGCGAACTTTAATTAAGTATTCTACCCACCCCTCCCTAGCTATTTCAAACCAACTAGAGTCTTCCAGCCCCAGTACTTGCCCTCCTTCAAGTTTTCGCACAATGGCGGGCATTTCGAGCGGTCAGATTCTTCGATTGAAAGAAGTCGTTGCGTTAGGAAAAAGTTTGGATAGTAAATCTGTCAGGACTTGGGGAAGGTAAGTTATTCACACGGCGAGATTAAATTATTAAATTTCTCGAAATCAATTAAGTGAGAACGAGTGGGCTACTTCTAGTCCGAATGTAAATTTTAGGCTTTCAATGGTCTTCAATCCTTTCGTTTTGTAAAAATTAAACTCATTTGAAAAAGTGAATCGAATAATGGGATGCATTCTGTTTTATATTTATTTCCACTGATCAGGAAGGAGGGGAAAAGGTTGGGAGTTCACTGTTTAAGCCAAGGGTTTTTAATTATTTAAATTTTCCCCTGGGATCCAAGAACTTGAGCCCCCCCCCCCCCCCCCCACCCCCCTAATCCCCCCTACCCTGGTCTCCCCGACAAGAACTTAACTAAAATTTGTATATTATATTTTTCCAAAATCAATTATGCTTGACTCCCTCGCCATTGTTTTCCTTGGAGTAAGGAGAGGGTGGCTTATGGGTAGAATAGATGTTACCTAGAATAATCCAACAAGTGCAATTCATCATATCTTCATCATCGTCCACCTCCTCCTCCTCCTCCTCCTCCTCATCATCATCATCATTATCATCATCATCACATCATAATCATCATCTCGTTATCATCAACACCAACATTAGCTTTTCTTGAACCATCAAACTGATGGCTTTTTGGTTATAATGTGTTTTTTTAAATTTTAATTTCTTCTAGAGTAATGGCTCATGACATAACAAATAGTCGACTGAAAGTTTGCGAAGATGGCTGTGAAATTATTATTGACACTTCACTTGTGGAGCCAATGGCTTTCAACAGAGGCTCTATGTATCAGTTCATTGGCGAAATTAGTGTTGATAAAAACCTGACTTTACAAGCAAGGATAGCTACCTGCATTGATGGAATGGATATGGAACTCTTTAACCAAGCTTTGGAAATCAGAAGAAAATACCTTAAAGAAGATATCTTTCCTCAAACTTAGTGCGAAAAAATTATATGATTTTTATTTCCTTTGGTGGGAGATTGCTGAATTTTCATCAAAGATTGTGGAAGGTCCATCATTCATCAACATTGATGAAGCTATAAGGTTAAAGGACAGGTTGTCAGTTATGTTGTACAGTCAAAAACGACCAAAACATGCCGGACAACAATTATTGTTATTTTTATAAGCTCTTCAAGATAAAAGAAAAATAAGAAATTCAGCATGCTTGAAGAACAGATGTTGTTCAAGTTTACTAGCCTGCGAGTTTATTTTTCTTTCAAAAGACAAGTTTTGAATGAATGCTAAGCGAATTTTTTTTTTGAAGGTTTTTCGATTATCTTTTAATAAAAAAATTATTTATCTTCTCAAGTAAAACTGATCCCTTAGTTAAGCTTCTTCCTTCTCACCCTCCCCACCCACGGTACAAATTATGCGCGAGTCGAGTAACCAGGTGTTGTTTTGAGTTGAGGCCGTATGGCGCGCTTTGGTTTTGCAAACAAAAAATATGGAAAACAAGATCCAAACCCACCAAAGCATTCTCGTAATTTCAACCCTTACTTAATTGTAGGAATTTCAGCCATCCTTTGCTATTTGAATTCTTTGTTCGGCGAGTTCGTTTATGATGACTATGAAGTTATAGAGACCAACGCAGATGTAAGGTAAGCCAACCGAATCGGGTCTAATTTTAAGCTCTTTTTGTTTACAACATTACGGTTACCACAAGCAGCAAAATTTCGGACTTTTTCGATGGGGATAAAATTGAAGTCAGCCAAATAGATGTAAGTATTAAGTTTTTCAAATACAAAACGAATCTAACCAGACGGGGAGGCTTTCGTCGCATTTTAGACTCGCATTTTAATAACGGTGTAATTTCACGGATGACGCATGCCACAATAACTTTTTATGCTACAGGTTCAATTATCGTAAATTTTGACAGAACGCCGACTCAGGTTTTTATTACACCTTTTTGGCGCAGAGTGTGTTTGCCTATAAATATATTATTTTTACCTCGTTAACTTAAAGGCGAAAAATTAAAGACGGTTATATCGTACTTTTGTTAACCTAAGATGACAGCAGTTTCCTTAACATAATTGTTTTTGACAAGTTTGATGGACCCGGTCATTTTAATTATTTAATAAAATCACAAGAATCCAACTTCGAGCGTAAAGGAATAGAAATTTGGTAAATATATCCAGTTTTTTATTTTCAAGTGGATAAACAAATCGTGAAACACGGATATTTATTTTTAGCTAAAACAGATGTATGAAAGTTTATTGTTTTTGTGGTAACGACAACAAGTTTAATACCTCATGCAAAATTGATTTTCAAACAAAATGCAAATTTTCCCGAGTCGAAAATAAAATAATGCTTCGTTTATTAAATGTCGGGGCCAATTGAGGCGGCTTTTCAATGGCCATCCGAGCTATTGTGCGTTATGCTGCCCCTTACAAGGCATTTTTCAATGCACTAAAGTGTCAGCAAACCGCCGTATTGATCTGTCGAGCTCAGAGTTGCAAGACAATTGCCTTAAAACTCTTTTTACTCTCAGTCGGTTTCATTCACAAAAATAACTGCATGCAACCGGAAAGTTACTTTTTTCAAATTTACGTTTACAAGGAAGTCTATGTCCAAATCTTGTGATATAAGTCCTTATTTGTTTTAGTTTATTTACGTTTGTTCAGAAAACATTTACCATTTGCGAAAGATAAACCTTTCTTTATTAAAGGAAGTTAAAAATAGACGAATTTAGGCACGCCACTTGAGATCTTTAAAAAGGTCATTTAATGTGAGCAAATAAACCCGGAGAACGCAAAAAGAAAAACAGAAGACAAAGCATTCAAAACCTTTAACAAATCCAGCAAAAGGAACGATAAGAAGCTCACAGCAACACATGCAGATATCTTTATATCTCCATTCCCCGCTTTTCTGCCATTTCACGAAAATGTAAGATACATTTTAAGATTCACTGTAATTTAAAGCTTCTAAACATCTGGTTACTGACCTATATTCACCAACGCTTCGAAAAACAAAAGAGTTACAAAAAGATTTCGACTTTAATCTGGCAGTCCGTGAAATGATTATGAGCTTAACTCAAAGCAATAGCTAAATCTAAGCGGGTTAGAGAATGTTTTTTTCATGTGTCGAATTCTAATATACACTGGGAAATAAACGACCATATTGCCTTTCACCATTTACGTATCTACTTTGTTGCTCCTCTTTTTTTTCTTGTAATATATTGTAAGTTCTTGTAAATGTATATAGTACACTCGTTTTTCTTTATTAGAATATATTTTATAAGAATATATCGAGGCTGAAATTTTCGAAATTTCAAAAATATTTTAAGAATGAACCCAAGGCTGAGATTTAAAAAAGGAGGCTATAGTTTTGTGTATGGAAAATCTGTGAATACATGTGCACAATTATACTATGTTTTCAATCTAACTTATTGACAAATATTCATGTTAACGACAGTTCGATGAACTTTAAGCGAAATATATATATATAACGGTATGGAGAATCGTGATGAATTATTTCTTTTTTCAGACTGAAAACGACAGAAAAATAAAAATATTCTAGCCTTGGCGGGAAAACAACATTCTTATAAAAAACGAGTGTAGCATCTGGTAATAGTACAAAACCAAAAAAATCTGAAATCTGACTCCAAAACAATTACGGCTACAAAGTTTAAAATAAAAAAGTGAAAAGTTTGTGAAAATATTAACAGTATCTCCGCTTTTTTACAGACCTTCAACTCCTTTCTCCAACTTGTTCACAAACGACTTTTGGGGCATCCCATTAAAACACAACGACTCGCACCAGTCTTACAGACCGATCACGATCCTTACTTTCCGTTGGAACTATCTCGTTGGGGGCCTGAATCCCATTGGATACCATATCATCAATGTCCTCCTTCACTTAACAGTCTCTGTATTATTTTTTCACATTTGTACAAGAATATTTAATCGTCACGTTTGTGAGCAAGCTCCTTCCTTGTCGGTTTTATGTGGATTATTGTTCGCCTCCCACCCGATTCACACCGAGGCGGTTTCAAACGTCGTGGGCCGAGCCGATCTCCTTTGTGGATTATTTTACTTATTAACAATTTTATCGTACATAAACTGCTTCTCTGACGCAAGTACATCCGATGGAAATAAAAGACAAGGGAGGTACTCAAAGCTTTGGCTGTTATTGAGTATATTTTGGAGTATCTTGGCACTTTTCAGTAAAGAACAGGGTATAACTGCCTTTGGAATCTGTGTTGTATACGATGTTTTTTTCGTCCGCAAGTTTAATGGACAGAATTTCCTCAAAGGCAACTTCTCCGTCTTGGCCGTGTTGAGGTAAGACAGGCTTAGAAACCCTTCGAATTCCAGAATACCTCGGGCGTTTTTTCATGATACCCTATAAAGTCGACTGACTGGCCGACCATCCCCCGTGTAATCGCTGAAAAGTTACTGTTACTGTTAGAGTATTGTGATCGAATTACAGAAAGCCTAAGGCGTTTATTCATGCTACCCTATATATAAACTCGAGAGACTGGCCGACCAGCCCCCACGTAATCGCTGAAAAGTTAGTATTACTGTTGCTGTTAGGGTATTGTGAAGCGAAAGTTTTTAGCAGGCGGATATGACCATAGTATGGGTCTGTGTAACTAAGCTACTCATGTAAAAAACGTACTTAATTTGAGTGTCAATAAATAAAGCACGAAAGTATTAACTGAGGACACTACGTCTCCTTCTGGAGACCGGACCACTATTTTACTGACGTGGTCAACCAAGCCACCCGAAGCCCTAGACCTTGGCAGGATAAAGGATGTACCCTCATTTCTCACCTCCAGTTCTGCAGTCAAGCGCTCTGCCAACCGGAGCTAGCGCTAATTCCACCGCGGTAGGAAAGCAGTATTTTCCTGTGGTAAGGTGATAAATGTTGCACATAGTGCTTCAAAATACGAGTTATATAGTATGAGTGCTATTCCCTTAGGCTGACTAAATCTGTCTTTTACATTTCAGATCACGACCGAGATGGCTTGTTCGCTTGTTCGAAAGAGTCTCCATCCTATCTACTGCTGGCGTCGTCCTTCTTTATTTCAGAATAGTTATAATTTCTGGAGGAGTTACGGTGTCATTTACTGAGTCTGACAATCCAACATTATTTCACCCTGATTTCTGGACTCGCTTTAGAACATATTCTTACTTATGCGCACTAAATGCTCGTCTCCTTCTGTGTCCAAATACTCTGTGCTATGATTGGTCAATGGACAGCATACCCCGGATAGAATCATGGTGGGACATGCGCAATGTTGAAACGCTTGCCTTCGCTTTAATCCTAGGCTGGCTGTGTTTTTACGGTAAGGTTTCTTTTCGAAAAGCGATTTCAGTTTTCCAGTGACCATTGTAAATGTCGTTCTGATAATTATTTTTTTTCTTATAGGTTTTAAGCCCTCAAACGAGTCAATTTCAGTATCTGCGATATCTAACCAGGACCGTTCGAAATCACTTGCATTAGATTCGAATGAAAATACTATTTACAAAAACCACAAAGCAAAGGAAACAAACCAACTTGGAGACAAAAAGGTGAGAATAATTGATTTAACGTCATAAATGTGGCGTCTTTCGTTTGGATGTTTCTCGGCTGTATTTCAGCTGTGTATTTCTAACTAAAAAGATTGCTGGAACTATCCTAAAGAAAATCACGTGCGGTTTAGGCCTGGAAATGTAACAGGATATCATTCAGAAGGTAACAAGCAAAGCCTCACCCCTACCCCTCAAAGGCGTAATTTTCTGCCAAGCGCACACCCTCTCCCTATTTTCCTTGCCGATAAATTTCCGAGCTGACGATCTCATTAAATGCTCACTGACTTCAATTTGGAATCAAAATGGAGTTTGTATTGCCCAAAAGAACCCTGTGATTTACTTTTGAAATTCCTCTAGGTAAATTTGGATGGTTCTCAAAGGAAACGCATTGTACTTTTGGCGTTAAGTATGATAATCATTCCATTCATACCAGCTACAAACCTGTTCTTTCCTGTTGGTTTTGTCATCGCCGAGCGCATTCTTTACATTCCAAGCATGGGATTCTGTATCTTGGTTTCACTCGGAATTTTAGTTTCGTTCCGCGCGACAAAGATTCCGAGTAGGAAGGAACTATCAATCTATCAAGAACATGAGGTAAGAAAGTTAAGAGAACCAGCTCTGATTGGTCCATTGCAGACACGTGGTTCACAGTGCTGTTCGTTGATTGCAGGGCTCGGGTCATAGTATCCCTTCACACAACTCATATGCTTGTACTTACAGAACTGCAATCGGTGACAAATATTTTCAGAAGCATTATTCCGGCTATGGGGATATATTTAATGAGGTATATACCAAAAGCCAGCAATTAACTTATTCCAGTGTTCTTTGATTGGCTCGGGCCATGGTATACCCATATACTACTCATACGCTTGTACTTATAGAACTGCTATCAGTGACCAGGGCATTTCAAACTAGACTCTTACATCTGGCTTAAAAGCTTTTTAAACTGGCCACCAGCTCGTGCCATACATATTCCCAATTTTCAATAGATCTGTACAAGTTTTTAACTCCAGTATTTCACAAAGATACTCTCATATGTTCACTAGATTTCAAAAAGGTTACCCATGTAGCCCGCGGTTTTGACTTATAACAGCTGCATTTAAGTCCAGCGTCTTTAAGTAGCACAAAGAGAAAACGACTTTGCTGATATTTTGGAAGCCTTTCATTTGGAGAAGGGAGAGCCAATTTAGGAAATCTTGTTTCTTTCCTGTTTTTCCTTCTTTAAACCAAACTCCTCATTCAAAAGGCCATTGCTGATTACATTTTTCATGGATTATTCAGGATACAACGAACAACGATCAAAGAATCGCAAAAGAGGAATCAACAAACTGGAATTTGAGTTTGAGCATGCCAGGCTGGATCATCGTCTACAGTCTTCTGTTGATGTTTGTTTTAAAGACAGTTCACCGAAATTCTGAATGGCAGACAAAAGAAAGATTGGCGAGATCTGGACTAAAGGTTAATCCTACGAACGCTAAGATCCACGTCACATTAGGAAATGTTCTGGCAAATAAGGTGTGTATTAATAGAAAGATTGGTAAATTACATTCCCCCCAAGTAGGCAGACTGCGGAAGGTAAAAAGACCAAACGGGCACATAAGCACAGAGTCTTGTTGATCCCTCTTCAGTTCTCTTATGAAGCCATACCCCTATTCGACTGCAGATGTTTTTAAACGTATTATCTATTTCGCCCGGCCCAATAATGTCCTTTACAAACTAAAGAAGGCTCATAATTGACAGTAAGATTCACCTTATAAGTTGCTTTTCAAAATTTTCAACTTCCAATTTTATATTAGCCTGTGTACAGACCCCTGCCTCTCCTCAGGAAAATTCCGATTTTTCCTGAGGGTCTGTACACAGGCTAATTTTATATGTGAAAAATTCCGTTTGCGGACACAAAATTGTAGGTTAATCAAGTTGTCGATCGTATCGTAGTGCTCACCTGCATTGGTACACCTTTCTTTATCATGGTATTAAATCATGTTAGTTAGCGCCTCCCCTCTTGTAAAGTGCTAAAATCAAGGATATGTATTGAGACAATGCCTTTTTTGTTACCAGGGACTCTTGTCTTGTGAAAGTCATTACCGTGAAGCATTGCGACTAAGACCACATTACGTCACAGCTTGGGAAAATCTTGGAATCGTTCTTCTCAATTCAGGTACGAATACCACAGTGTAACCAGGGTCACGTTTCTCTTCAGAACGTGTTTCCCTATCCGTTAGCAAACGCTAATTCTTGTTGTTTATTCTTTTGCTTTCCTCCAGGCAGACCCGAGGAAGCGGAAAAGTGCTATTTAAAATCGCTATCCATTAAACCTAACAGTGCCGATGGAAACATTAACCTAGCGCATTTGTTACGAGTGACTGAGCGTTTTCGCGAGGCGGATGGCCAGTACCAAAAGGCATTAACCCTTAGACCCAATCATCCACAGCTTAACTACTTCCATGGTGTCGTCCTGGAAAAGCTTGGAAATCGCAAGGTATCGTGTCCTTTTTCAGTTAAAATGATACCATTATCAGAGATTACAGAAAATCTCCGAAGGCGAATAGAGCCCGAATATGTGTTCAGTTTACCGTATCGTAGCTCTGCTCAGATAAAAACGCTAAGCTACTTCCCACTGTCTAATGATTGCTTATTCCATTGTTTTTGTGTCTTTTAATTGGAGAAATTTTGTTTTTGCGTAGCCTGCGAACGGCAGACGTTTCTCCTCGCTCATCTGCGCTGAGGGACGCTCCTCCTTACAAAACGTCCCTCAGCGGCGATGAGCAAGGAGAAACGTCTGTGGTTCGCAGGCTAGCTTTTGTGAAACTTAGTTGGAAACGTTAATATAGTAAAATGTATATCATTTTCTCATATATTACAAGTGGGCAGGTTAATTCTTTAAAATGATATCTTTGGGGCAGTTGAGATTTCTGTGTAACTCCCACCTACCCCTCTCCTAAGTCACAATTTTCTCCTAAGCGAGAAGTAAGTGTTAATGCTGACTTAAGGGAGGGGTAGGTGGTCTGTTATCCAGAAACCTGAATTGATAAATGTTTTTGAAAAACTTTCCACTTTATAGAGAGCAGAAGAGAAGTACTTGAAGACTGCAAAACTGACTCCAACCGATCCGAGTCCTTTTCGCCAACTTGGAAGGATGTATGCTATTCCACTTCTGAAATCCAAAGTTAAAACTAACACCGAAAAAGCGTTCAAAAAGGTTAGATGTGTTGGTTTCACTTTGATTTACTGGCTTTAAATCGTCACATGACGAAGGGGTTTATTTTCTAGTGATACAGCGGTTTTAAATGTTTGCATTCATTAAAGATGTTTTTACATAATGATGTCAAACAGAGTTTGTTGACTAAGATCCCCTTTGTTATTGTTTGCTTTTCAGGCGGAAGGATTCTTACGAAAAGGATTGCTTTTAAAGCCTCCAGATACATACAGCCGCCTTTTACTGGTTCAACTTTACCTAATTAAGGTGATAAACTACCCGTTTTTGGAAAGCACTTCTCGTTAATTAGAAATGTAAATTCTGGAGGAAGTGGATAAACCCCAGTCCATGAACTACCCTCATAGACTACCCATACGAACTACTCTAAAATGGACTAAGCTGCTGAAGTTCATTTATTACGGTTAGGAAACTGAGTAAATCAGGTTCCATTTAGTTTCTGCTTATTGTACTGGAAAAACTGACCTGTAACTTGATTCACTCAGTTTCTTAACCCTCATCTCAAAACCTCAGCGGGGTTGTCCATTTTAGGGTAGTCCATGGAGTTGGTCCATGGACTGAGGGGTCGGTGTTTTGTCCACCACCAATTTTGGACTATATGAGCTAGCATCCGTCGTAGCTAGCGTAGATTTCAATAGCTAACCTTATCGCTACGCAGCATAGAAACAAGATTTATCTTTCGTCGTAATAGAGAACACTCTGCCTTTGGCCATTTTCAAAACGCACGTGTGTTATAGATGCATTTTACGTACAAAATTAACATATGCACACTCTTGCGGATTACGTTATTAGTTCTCCAAATATCAATCACAATACGTCTTAACCTTTCCCAGTTTTTTCACGCACTTGACGTGAGAAGAAAACTAGGGACGAATCAGAGGCGCGGGAATCTTTTCCGTTGACCAGTACGCGCGTTACATTCCACACACTTTTTCACTGTAATACAATTCACTGCAATTCGTCAAGAAGTAGTAGTAATATAGTCATTTTTTGGGAAAGTAACTCTTGAAGTCCGCCTCGGAGAACCACGTTTTGTATATCTTAATGTTTGATTTTCCTGCTTACAGGGTAACTTTGACTCTGCTGAAACAGAAGTGCGGTTAGCTCTCAGACATGATGCAAACAGTAAAGACGGTGAATTCATTTTAGGAAGGATTCTAGAGATCAAAGGCTCACTAAAAGAAGCGAGAAAACATTTTCATAAAGTGCTCAAAATGGATCATCAACACAGTGGCGCCTTAAGTGCTCTGCAAAGAATAAATAACAAAACAGTGAACTACCTCGGTGCCTTTGCATATGTAAATCCTTGATAATAATATAAATTCGAGGTCGCTTCTAGCCTGGTTCTCAGTCCTCCTAGGTCGATCGCGGCCTCTTGTAGTGCAACCAAGGAAAATCAAGCCTAACACGAGTTTATCACGTGTTTAGCATGGATTTAAATCATTCATTATAAACCTATTTCGACCTCATCGAGTTTTTAACACGAAACCGCAACAATCTTACCGCTACTTGCCACTTGCTTAACACATAAAAACACAAAAAATCGTGAAGATTGACCAAAGAGAGGTACAGATCTGTGCCATAATCCTATCTAAGATTCAAAACTAGCAAGCTCATAAATAATTAAGGTGAAAAAAGGTATAAAGGTATCAAATACCACTTGGCTTTACACACCAGAGGGGCATAAATAACTTACATACTTAAGTTAAATAGATTTATTAAATTAAAAATCAACAAGAATTGAATCATACTGTTATCATCGTTTCTGGACACCTTATTTAAGAAACTTTATTTTGGATTTGTACAACTCACTAAATATGGATACTACTGGAAATCTAACATTGAACATTAAAAGAGACGATAAACTGATTTGCATTCTCTACATTTCAGAAATGCTCGGAAGGTGAAAGACTGAGAATGAACTCTTTTTTATCTTTAGCCTAGGACGGGACATCAGTGTAACTTCTGATATCTCCAACAGTTCTTTTCAATGAATTGTAGTGAGTGTTGTGGGACCTATTTTGATACTCATGGGTGCAGTTAGTCAGCATTACAGTTATAGCTGACGTGGTGTTCAGGTGCTTGTGCCACTAGGTTTCTAGGGAATGAGGCAGAACGCGTACTCGAATATTTCTGTATTAAAGGGAGTAATATACTACCTTCTAATAGGTTTCTGTACAAGATTTGCCACTACAGGAGTCGATATGGGCTCCTGGCCACCATAACTACAGGACTCTTGCTTTTCTTTTCGAATTTACTTGTGGGTTAATTATGACCCACCAACAACCAATATTTCACCGTCATGGTCAAATGACGAAGTTATGAATTCTTCATAACTTTTGTCTAACCTGAAGCTACTCTTTTCAAATGTGGACCAAAAACATGAAACTAAAAAAGCTCTCGCGACAAGGAATGATGTTATTATCATGATGATCCCTCATCACCACCAGTACTGTCATGGTTACCTTCGTCCCCATCAGTCAACCCATCATTACCACCATCCTCATCACAATTTGCGACATAACTATCACCACTACCAGCTCCATCACTGTCACCATCATCACCGCCACTATCATCATCATTATCATCATCATCATCATCATCACAATTACCACTTCCACTATCACCACCACTACCATCACCACAACTACCACCACTACTACCACAACCACTACCACCACCAAAACCAAAATCATCACCACCACCGCCATCACCACAACCACCACCATCACCATCACTACTACCATCACCACCACCATCACTATCACATCACTATCACCACCAACATCATCGTACCATCATCATCATCATCACAATTACCACTTCCACTATCACAACCACTACCATCACCACAACTACCACTACCACCACCACTACTACTACTACCACCACCACCACCACCACCACTACCATCAAAACCATCACCACAACCACCACCGTAACCATCACTACTACCATCAACACCACCATCATCACACTTACCACCATCACTATCACATTATCACTTTCACCACCAAAACCATCGTACCATCATCACCATCATCATCATCATCTTCCTCATAGGCATTATCGTTATAATTATTATTATTATTATTATCACCATCATAGCCATCATCACCACATCATCATAATTATTGTCATCATTATCTTCATTATCATAACTATCATTGCTAGTAACAAACTTGTTTGTATTAGCTCTTTTCTGCTTGAGAACTCGATGAGTAGATAATCCAGTACGCAACAATAAAGAGGCCGTAAGAGAGTGGAAACAATACACGTGACCAAGCGTCAATGGCATTGGCGGTAACCTTGCATTGCCAGCGGCACCTTGGACGATCGCTATAAGTTTCCTGAACATGTGGATAATCACGTGATAACACAGTTTGATCACGTGGATGGTATTCAGCACTGGCTGTTCCATTCGTGATTGGTATGCGATTCGATCTGTTTAATGAACTATTGGCACTGGTGCTTTCTGTGTGCACGGAGCCATTTTGAAGATTATTTTTGTTTTCATCGTCACTTTCGAACGACCTGTTGCGGAAACTTAGCATAAGGATGTCGGGATTCTGTTAAAAGAAAAACATCAGTTATCTACTACAGCCGGTGCGAGAAAAACAGTTTCGACATAATGAAATTAAATATATTAAAATTTCAACTTGTCTCCCTTGGGGGAATAAACAAAACGTAAATGTAAATAAGTTTTTTGGCTTTTCATGCACAGCTCTTCATATCTAACCAACGTTCACATGACTGTCTCTACCATTAATAAACAGTCGTACTTACAACATGGTACGTATTTTTGGCTGGTCGGATCTTTCTTTTTTCCTTTTCGCGCATGCTCGTATAATTGACAACCGCAAACTCTATCAGGGCGGCGAACACACTGGCAAAAGATACGATCATAAATAAATCCACGGCTTTGATGTAAGGTACACTTGGGAGAGAGGACTGGATTCCAAATAACAGCGTTGTCATGGCGAGTACTGTGGTGATGCCAAGCGCCGTCCTGGCGGGAATTGATTGGTTATCGATCCAGAATGAAACCTAGTAAGGAAAATTACCTTTAATTAATCCCTTCTCCTCAATTGCTAGCAAAGGTCAAAATTTACAGTTGAAAATACTCGTCAGTTTGATGCCTCAACTTGACATCCGATCTTCATAATGAAATCTAAATTGCGTAAAAATTCAAATGAAACTCCTTCAGAATATAATCTCTCCTTTACCCCTTCCACTCCAGTAAAAAGTTTCCATTTTACCAAAATGATCAATTTTTTTTAAGTGCGATGAACGACGCACATTGTTTGGAAGCAGAGAAGAATAAATCATAGTACTTTTTGTCCCTCGATTATCTGCTTAGTTCCACGCTCAAAGGAACGATTAAATTTTGTTTTTTTCTACTTAGAAATATCAAAACTAGTTTGTGGTGATTAATTCTTGGTTTGCAACCACGTTACTTTTCAAGTTGGGCGGCGCAGCCAGGTTGGTTGACGAAACAATGCAATTTTTCTTCGCAGAAGAGTTTAGTTCCCAGCGGGGAGACTCTTTTGTTTTTGTAAACCAACAAGACCGCCGTGACGTCAGCAATAGGCCATTACCTAGTTCCAGAAATGACCTATATAACTACGTCTTGTTCTAAAGATGATATTAGGCAGTAAACGTCGCTTAAAAAGTGAATTTGCGTTCTTTCAATCTCTATCGCGAATACTCCAACTCATTTAAATTGTGAAATTCAAGCAAACTCTTTTTCATCCGAATTCCTAAGAACCATATTCAAGTTCAGAAAGAAAAAGAAATTTAGCCGTCGCTTGTTTACGTCCTCCATAAAAAGTGAAAATAGTTATTTTCCCGTCGTAATCGTGCAGTCCCAGCAAAGAAATGTACAAAAAAGCGTGATGCACGTGCAGAGTTGTTGTTTTGCCTATTCAACCTATTGCTTTTTTGACGTTCTCGTTGTCGTCATAGTCGTGGCATCTTACAGTCCCTAATATAATGATCATGATACTATTAGGACAAGTTCTCGCCTATCACCTACCCAAGAAAGTGCTACTATCATGCCACTTGGAATGTAGATTTGTATCAAGTAATAAACAGATTTTCTGAAGAAGGTCAGCTCCATGCGCAAGTTGGAAAATGGCCCTAAAAAGGTTTAACAACACCGTTAAAATTAGCTGCGATATTGTCAGGACTTATCCTGAACTTCAGCCGTCTTCTGAAGTCGTTCCTTCTCGAGGGTCTTGTGTCCAACTCGAGGAAATGGCTGAAATTCATTATGATTTCAAATCATTTTCAGTTAATCATCAAGTTTGAGAACTCTTAACAATTTAGGCATGCTCAGTCAAGTTGGTTCCTGAAACTCAAGGAGGAGAATACGAGATCATGTGTTTTCTGTTTATTTTTTTTAAAGTATTGGAATCTGTATAATACACTATACATCTTAAATTGGTCTGACGTACCAGTTATGGTAAAAAAATGAAAGCATTCATTTCATCATATCAAAATTGATCTGTAATCATTTTTTGAAACATGGCTATGAATGAGTGGCCTAGGCCGGCCGAAATTAGTCGCTCGGGCCAACCACATCACATTAAAGATAATCCGGCAAATTGAGCCAATAAACCCTTGAAGCCAAAGGCAAGAAAATGTTCGCAAACAAGTCACGAGTGGTTTGACAAAGTGGCGAGAGATATTACAGCCAATCACAAAACGCAGCAATTCAAAACCATAGTAAGCTGGGGACTTTTTTGACCAAGCTCACTATTCGTCACTTTAGAAACGAAGAAGTGAACCGGGGCAGAAATTCGTCCCGCAGTTGTTTCTGGGATTGTTACTGGAGACACGCCTTCCTTGTAACAGTCCCATAAGTCTTTGCGCAAGTTAACTGGGCCCCAGTTTCCATCCCGTTTCTAGAGTGGCGCAATTACAAAAGAACTGACCAATCACCATTCCATCATCGTCATCATACGCCATCATACCTAATTTGTAGTACGAGGTGGTTTCAAATGTTCGAATTGACCCAAGATCAAATTCTGAAATCATCATTCCGGGGTCTTTTTCTACTGCCTCGCTGCTATCCTGAGATATCCACTTGTAAACAACTTTGTCAGCAGCAAAACCAACTAAACCAAAGATAAAATGACACAATGTTATAAATTTCCTGAATTGTACACTCGCATTTATCGATCATTATCTACGAACAAAGGACCAGAAAACACCGTTGTTATTTCTTTTCAAAATGTGGCGAAAGGTTTGTTATTAATCTTAAAAAAAAATCACTAGACTTGTAGTATACCTTCATCATTTATTCGAAAGCGTAGTCAAAACTTTCAAACTTACAGCTTTCTATGTTCAAGTTACACTTCTGGACGTCAAATGGAAAATTCCGTAAGTCCATGTAGCAGTCCATAGTAATCGTATTTCTAAGAACAGAATAAAGAGAATAACGTTTAAGAATTCGCGCCTTTATTGGTCTGTATAGACGAGGTAAAAAAATAAAAACAAACAAACAAAAACAAAGGATTGGGTATGTAATGGAAAGGTAAAGCCAAAAGCGGGAAGCAGTCGAAACAAAACTTCCGTGTTCTGTCACGTGACTAGGCTATCCAAAAAAGGTGCTAATACAGTCCCAGTCCTTCTCGCCCACAATGAGTCTCACCATACCCCGCCTTTGTTGAACTTACTTGGTAGTTGTACTCAATGTTCCATTCCGGGAAATTCTCACAAAATACTGGGCATCTGCAGGTGATGCCGATCCCTTCTTGTTGACGAAATACGTGTTAGGGACCCATATGTTTTGACGGATTTCCCCACCAAGTTCGATTTCATCCTTGGGAAAATGATTGCCGTACGCTAATCTAGGGTCTCGCCAGATCTCCCTGTAGTAGAATGACAACTGAAAATCCTAGGAAAAATTAGGAAAGAATGTTTTAAAACGCTTTCCACTTGGAATTGAACAAAATTAAATTGGATTGCGTGGTGCCAGCACCATCAGCGTTCAAGGAGCTCATTCTGACTTTTCGTGATGTTGCAAGAGCATGGATCGTTTTATGCCTGGGGGGCGGGGGGAGACTCCGCATATGAAAGGGGTGAGAATGCTCGTCGGAAATTTTGAATTAAACCCCTAAAGGAGACCGATCTGGGCGTGGCCCAAGGTTTTTTAACCCCCGAAAGAGACCATGTTAAAACACAGACCAAGGAGAAAACTTGGATTTTATGAATAGAATAAATAAAACGAAATTTACACCCCTAAACGAGACGACGAGCATCCCCACCCCTTTCATACGCGGAGTCCACCCCCCGGGGTTTTATGCAAGTGATACTTAACTTTAAAAACATGGCGCTATAATCAAATCCGTCTCATACTCACCATCTGGCGCACCTTGAAATTCCCGATGGACAGTAAGTACAGAGAGACAATAACATCTGTGGGTTTGCTATCTACAACAGCAAAACATTGACGCGTGTTAACAGGATTAAAGCCCTTGTGAATTCACCTTAGTACAAGTGAAAGCTGAGGGGGGCTGATTACAATTCCTCGCTTGGGTTTTTCTTCTGTTCGCAACAAGAAAATAATAATAAAAATTGTAGTGAACAATTGAGCGAACTTTCCTATCATCCCCCGGGCGCTTGCTGTTTTTTAAAGCACTCCCCAGCTCTTTTGGTGGAGAGCAATATTTTGAAAAGATTAAACTTTTAAAATAGGTAGCCTTATATAAGTTATGCAAGATGATATAGATAAAATAGATTATGGTGCTCCTCACATGTACATTTTTACAACTTTGTCAAGGAATGACAGAAAATGTGGCGAACCATATGTCCCAGTTTACATGGCCAAGAAAAAAGGATATTTAACTCAAACATTATTCAAAATGGCCACCGTATTTGCTTTTACACAAAGATCAGTTTTACCCAGATAGTCTACAGACTCAGACTCTAAAATATGGAGTAATAAGAGGTTTTAAATATGCTAACGCTTAGTATTCGTACAAAAGAGTAGCATGTTTTTACTTCAAAGGGCTTTTTCTCGAAGCACTCGTGACGTCATATCTTGACCTACCTGATGGCAAAATAACAAGCTCGAACAACTTCAAATTTTTCCAAATTGAACGAATATACACTGTGCTACTTTTACAGTTAAAAGCTGAACCGCAAGTGCAAAGTTGCTATATACATGTATAAAACTTTGAAGCAGGCCCACAATATGTCAAATATTTCAGCCTACCGCTATAGCCTGAAATTCATCCGATTGCTTCGAGTCGTTTTCTCCTCTCAACAACGTCTGAATCGACCGGCCGTTAATGCCGTCCAGTGACGTCACTCACTACCCGAAAACCGGGTAGTGATTTTGATTGGTTGATTGTCTAAACATTCGCATAATTATGTATAATTATGAAGAATTTTAGCGGGATTGTGGCTGCAAGATATTCAGCGGATCGCATCCCTGGCATTCTTTCGTGTAGTTCAAACATTTCGAAAAGTTTAATCTTTATCTTAAACAGCAAAATTGCCCTTGTCCTCGAAACTGAAATGCTAAATTGAACTGCGAATGAAGAATCATTGCCGAGAGTCGGTAGGTTTCAGAGGTTTTTCATTTGGAGCCGCTTTGTGGTTTCGCGGGCGGCCGGTGAGTTTGTTTACGCGAAGTTTTCTGAGATCAATATTATAATTCGACCTTCTTGCTGTGTTTACTGTCAAGTGTAATGATTCTGTTAGCTTTCCTTTCTTGTTTCCTTGTTTATTTCTTCGTTAAGGACCAAATAACTTCTTTTCAAGTAAAGCAAATCATTGTGTTTTTGAACAAGTGTTCTGTGGGTGTGTTTATTTCATTGCGTGATTGCGACCGAGTTTCATTTCAGTACAACCGGTTCAGAGTCGTACTGCATGCAGTTGATAGTTTGAACGTTAAACATGAACTACGATCCAAAAAAATAAAGCAGTTCTGTATCACGCAGAAATTTCCAAACGATATTTCTCGGTTTGCTACTTGAAAATCGTGTTTTACTTTTTGCATGAATTAAAGCAAAGGTCAAAGAGTAGTGACGTCACTGGACGGCATTAACGGCCGGTCGATTCAGACGTCACTGAGGGAGTAAAAACGACTCGAAGTAATCGGATGAAATTCAGGTTACCTACCGCTAGAGTTCGGCCTGAAAATAGTTAAAGGGACAGGTTCACGGTTCAGCGCATGCTCATCAATTAAATTATCACGTTTTTCCAATTTATTATTAATTCTATCGGTTAATAATCCCACTCACATGTATCTCAGCAATCTCAGAGTGTATTTCAAAGTAGAAGTGTATTTCAAAGTAACCTGAAGTGGGATGGAGGAGTACTAAAATCGCAGAAAAATTAGTGGATTATGCCAACACTACCAACGTTGAATTTATTGTTGACCCGAGGGTTTTATTCCATGGTTGATTAATTTACAGCTATTTCCACCTAAGTTGATCAATTGACTGCCAGGGGAGTGTGCAGATTGGTCCTTTTACAACATTACGACATGATTATATTGCTTTCATAGGCGATACAGCATGTTCCGGCAGAAAAATAGCATTTTTATTAGTGAGCATGCGCTGAACCGTGAACCTGTCCCTTTAAGCTACGAGACAGTGTAGTTTAGGTAGTACCTTTAATATTCTCAACTCGCACCCTTGAGTCATAGCATTGGAACATGTAATAAAGCAGCTCTCCAGCTGACGTCGTCTTCCACGAGCTGTTTTTGAAGGGCTGAAGGTGCGATGATGTTTCGTTGCCATCGAAACAATACTCAGGGAGCCTGAAAACAAAATTTGAATGACCGTTAGGCTATTTAATATTTAAACTTTGTACTCTGTAGTCAATTATTATTTGATTAGTACTTAGTGATTACGGAGTACTTTCACGAGCGCAATGGTCGTATAATAATGTTAAACTAAAGAACAACAAGATCTGTAGAAAAAGGTACATATACGGTGAAGCTCGATATTGAATGTTACAGATCCAAATTGATGAAAACAACGTTTTTTATTTCATTAATTTTATAAGTATTGTTATCGTTTAATTTTTGGGAAAAAGAGGGTGTACCTGTCTGACGTCACTGCTTCGGTGTTCCAGTGGAACTGCAGGAGTATAATTAATACTACCATAATTGTTCCACATTTTAAACATGAAAACTTTTCCATATTTATCATGAATTTCTTTGTTCTTGTTGACCCTGTAGAGATGAAAAGAAAATCACAATGAATATCCTTCTATATAATTTAACTTGTTTTAAAACCTTCAATGAAATCATATTCATATTTCATATGCCAAAAAAGTGCTAATAAAAACGTTTTAATTGAGCTTGTCCCGTGGGCGTGTCATAGGCTACCATAATCTTAAAAACCAACTTCTTTAAAATCTATCGTTCAAACCTCCCGATACAAAACCAAAAGTTAATATTTAACAACAGAAACAGACCACCAGGATGGCGCTATAAATCAGATTCGAAATCAGATTTTTAGATGGAAAGCAAATGATCCTGAGATTAGTGTGCGTTATGGGCTATGAAGTGCACAGCATTAAAAGAAGAAGTCTTGTGATGATTATTCCAATCATGCTATTTAGGATGGTGTTCATACTTACACACATTGTGCGACGAAGTCTGGATGGTTTTAGATAGTATTTAAATGAAACAAGGAAACAGTATAGAGAGAGCTGTCAGAAATTCAACTTAGAATAAATCTCCAATAACCTGGCATTTAAATGAAAAAAGGAAACAGTGTAGAGAGAGTTGTCAGGAATTCACCTTGGAATAAATCTTAACCTGTTTTTTTAAATAACTGCATGACAAAACCATTGCATCCGATTTGCTAATAGTTTCGAACGTAAACATTCTTTTCTTGCGTGAAATTTAACGAAGACAGGGACGGAATTTATTCAATGTCATTCAATAAATTTTCGCACAAAATATTTTTACTCAGACATTCTAGAGAACAGGTCACAGAGAATTCCCATCAATCCAACACAACTTATCAGAAGGTAAACGACTTAATGAAAACGTC
The DNA here is from genome assembly GCA_964035525.1 of Porites cylindrica. Classification (NCBI taxonomy): domain Eukaryota; kingdom Metazoa; phylum Cnidaria; class Anthozoa; order Scleractinia; family Poritidae; genus Porites; species Porites cylindrica. The sequence continues at coordinate 35,194,644 of OZ037783.1, forward strand.
TGCAAGTGATAAAAAATTAATCATCCGTCGGTTCACATCCAAGGTTCACATCGTTGATTAGTCTTTTCTTCAGTTTCGAACTGAAAATCAGCTTCGCAAATCTAAACTGTTCTTGAGAATCATTTTGTACAGACAGAGACTTGTTTTGCTTTGTTATTCTAAAAATACTAACCACTAAATTGATATTTTGATACAGATTTGGTATCTTTCCATGTTTTGGTCTTGTAAAGTATCGAAGTAAATTATCCAAAATCAGGTACTAGAATTAAACATATTTTGACTTTTTCCGATTCCCCTTTAAAAAAAATAGATCAGTTTTTATTGATTTTGACTTATTTCAAGTGGTTATTACGTAATTAGTCTCGCTAAAGCATGAAAAGCTTGCTTACCTTACAGACTATTACAAAATATCCTCAAGACGTCATTTTCCAGCAATTGTCCCGTCAGTACGTCTTCCGGGTTTTGCATGGTAAAAACACTTCTGCCGGTAGAGAAATTTAAAATCAGTTGATTTTGTACAAGGTTTAATGCACAGAAGTACAAAACCGTACTTTCTCTAGATTACAAATGCACTAATTAGAAACATATTTTGTAAATAATATATAACGATGATAAAACAACACACACAGGGCATCCGACAAGCGATAGATTACACAGCAGTACCTTGGTATAATTTGTTCAACTTACTTTGAAGAAACTAAAATAAAAAAACTGAAAACTGCTCTTTTGAGCTCCAGTTTTTCACTTTTTAAAACCTGAGAAACAAAATTTGTTTCAACTATAAGCTTACATAAGGGCATATCTTGATCTGTAATTTTGACAAATTAAAGTTAACTTTTGTTTTGGTTTTCTTTCATTTTCACTTTCCAAGTACCCTGCAACCCGTTGCGGTTTGGCAAGAAATTAAAACTTCAACTGCGTCTGGGTCTTTGTTTTCCGCAGGAAAAATCAACATTAATCAGATAAGCGTAACGAACGTTACCAGAACATCACGACACAGCAAAATACTGTTTAGTCGCTTTCATTTGAATGGCCACACATTGGAATTTCATCCACAGACTCAAAAGTTAGAACCGGTATCTTTTACAGCATAACAAACAGTAACACAGAAAAGTACTGCTCAGTAGCTTTCATTAAAATGTGAACACTTTAGAATTTCATCCGCAGACTCAAAAGTTAGAACCACCTTGTACAGCATAATAAACAGCGCCATAGGAAAGTATTGCTCAGTAGCTTTCATTTGAATGGTCACACTTTAGAATTTCATCCGCAGACTCAAAAGTTAGAACCACCTTGCACAGCATAATAAACAGCGCCATAGGAAAGTACTGATCAGTAGCTTTCATCTGAGTGGTCTCACTTCAGGATTTCATTCACAGACTCAAAAGTTACAACGACCTTGTGCGGCGCAATAAACAGTTTGGAAGCTAACAATAAGAAAAATTACCGCTAAATACTAATAAAAGAACTCTGCGCCATTAGTTAAACAGATTGTTCTTTCTTGACAACTCCATTTAAATAGTAATAAACCTATGTTGAGGATTCCGGGTAAAATTTATCGAATTCACTTGTGTTGTGTTAACCACAGCTGCATTTTAAAAGTATAAAATTAAACTTTGTTCTATATACAGTTTTGATTTCTTCAAAACACAAATCTACTCCCAGCATGTCTCTTTCTCAAGATAAGTGACAAATATATGATCAAGAACACACGGATATTCAGTTAATAACAAAATGTTTCGGCCATTCAATATGAAAGGCAGATAGGTCGGTCCATTGCAGCTACGGCTCACGTGACCTATCTCCAGCCATAAATTATGGGATACAACCCTAAAAATACAAGAAATGGAAAGAACACAAAAAATAGTGGTTCTTACAATTTTCAAGTATTAACTTCTTACAAGAGAGGATAACAGTAAGATTTTTAAGACGGTTTAAATGACAAAGAAATACGGTATGTGTGGATGGATCCTTGTGGTCCAGCAATATTCATACAAATTCTTATAATTTTCCACTGACCCATTCCAACAGCCATAAAATCTTAGGGATGTGTGATAAAGACCTCAAAATAGGCCTTCTTGATTATATAATAATTTTTGTATAAGTAAGATCATGTGACTACTAGCTGTAAGGGGCCAATTAGAGCCGGATTAAGATACTCTTTTTCTGTTCCTTTTACCTTAAAAATTCTTAATTATCTAGATTAAAAGAGAATTTGAAAGTAATATATCGTTCCGTTGCTACTTAACTAAACTGTGTGACATGGATTTTCTGCCGATGGGTATAAATTTGCTTTAAGACATCTTATAACTACTTTTATTGGCAAAAATTTAAGCTCTGGTCTATCTTGGTTCGCCCAATATCTGAAAACGAAAAGATGTAGAGGCTATATCTTTTCTCTGAAAAAAACATTGGCTTGTCTGTGTTTTTCTAATTGTCTCATTGACGTGAAAGTTTTAACTCTGATTTCTTAAGACAAACATTCAAGACGCTCTGCATGATATGATAAACTGAACGCTCGTGACCTGAATAGGATTTATGGAAATGTCGCGAGAGGCAGCTGGTAACCTCAAAGACGAATTTATCCACCCTTGAATTACCTTTTCTATGAAAGGCGAAAAGATAAAAGATGCAATGTCAATCAGCCTTTCATTCCACTACCTTTTATCACCAACAAGTATGCACACTCTTAATATCGGAGAAATAAAATGACCCTTCTGGCATTTTGCCAAGGCCACAACGAGAAAGCTACTCGATCAGCCTCAAACCTTAGTCACAGACAAAAATGTTACAGCTAGCCATGCATGCCACTTGAATCTGACTGAATCGAAATAAGTCGCCTAATTCTTTAATTTCAGATGACGGTATTTCTTTTTTGAAGTCCTAATAGCTGATGATAGAGATTTTTGATTACTTGGTGAAAAACATGAATGGGTTACATTAACAATCGCTAGGTCCTGTTAACGAACTGATCGAAGGCTTCATTTACATTTGAAGGGCGAATTACAATATTCAGCTGGTTTTTGAGATTTCAAGATGTTTCATATCGAGGATATTTAGCTTTGCTTTTGTTAAACTCAAGGTCAGATTTTAGTTGATAAATGTGACAATGACCGCTTAAAAACTTACAGATTCGCTATAGCTATCAAACGCTGGAAATAGCAAATTAATACTTTCTGAGGAATATACAGCAAGAGTTTAGAGGATGAGATATGATATCCAAAAAGAAAACATTATAATTAAACATGAAAAAAATTGAGATATGACTCAAGTACCTAGAGATATCTACTCAATAGTTTCTTGTTCTTTCAAATTACAGTTTACCTTCCCTGGCCAGATTTTGTTCGGTTCTTCACACAACAGGCCCTGCATAAGATGCGATCCAGTTACACAAAAAATGCATCTCCTTTAGTTTCGTATAAGAATGTTAGCCAAAATATGATTTCACCACAAATTGATAAAAGAAATATTTGTAAAACTTGAATCGAAAAGTTGTTTTCGCTCTGTGTGAGATAAGCTAAAATATGCCCCAGTTCCATACAAATCAATCTAACACTGAGATTCACTCGCTTTGCTGATGAATCTCCAATAGAGAAGCATTGAACTCATACCGTCACTACACAGCATGCTTGCAATAGCGCACAGGCTGCCAAATACCAATAATTTGAATGGATTTCACCACAGGTTCCCACTTTTCGATGTAACCGACCGTTTACAATGTACTTTGAAAGCAAATTCAGATTTTTAGGAGTTATCAAATTAAACACAATTTTTACATTGTAGGTTGGGATTTATCGTCTATACGGATGATGCATTTTGCAGCCCAAATTGACAGTCGTTATAAAGGATTTCTTTAAACTTATCAAACACATCGATTGTAATCACGCTATTTAAATATTAATGCCAAATCGACGCTGTTGGAGACCAAGTCAGTCCTATGGATATATTTTAGAAAGCCGATTATTACTGACATAAGATTCACTTGGAGTTTCCACAGAGCTGCGCTTGAACTAAGCCCATTAGATAAAGAAACTTAAAAGTAGCATCATCATCGTAAAGTGTATTTATTCAGAATCATATTCTTACTATTTACGTAGAATACACATGAATATACAATATGGGTCAGTACAATGATCAAAGAGTGGTCGAAAAGGTTCAGTATCCAGATGTGTGGACAGCGGTATAGGAATCATATATGAAGTACCTACCAAAAAAATAGCCCATGCTTGGGGGGGGAAGCAGGTGGGCAGTTTCCCAGAAAGGTAAAATGATCCACTTTTAGAGGCTTTTGTTTGGTTTTCTTTGTGCAAAAGTAACGTCTGGGAATTGCAAGAGAATGGAGTCGTGAAACATTTGCAAGTGTGACCCTAAAGCCTCGGAGTCACGTTAAAGTGTTAATAAATCGAACGTCGGCTATTATGGCAGTGAGGGCATCGCTCTAAGCCTGGAGTTCGGGAGGGTGTGTCGCTGGAATACTCTCAAAATTTTATTAGAAAAATAAAATAAAATATTTTTATTTTTTTTCCCGGCACTATCGAGGATAGTTTGGCTTTTTTGGGATACAGTACAATCTCCATGTGCGACCACTTCACATAACATCTCCTCCCCCCCCCCCCCCCACCTCTTCCTCGGCGACCACCCCGCTCTCGTAAGCTATTAGACTGACTTACTGATGGTGACGGTTTTAATAATCTTCGATTGTGATTACGATTGTGTTTATGGTCATAGCTAAGACTGTAATTTATTCAAATGACGGCAGTTGCCCTATTAACTCAAATAAAGCCATCATCAACGGTTACATTTATTTGACAGAAGGCTTAATACCGATTCCAGTGCTAATACGATTTTGGAGCCACTGCGACACTACATGTAACACTGCACTGTTCGTTAGATGGGGTCTGTTTGGGAAAGTAAACAATGTATTTTTTAACCATAATTACTAAAACTGAGTCGATCTTCCGATGTGAAATCTTTAAGTATGACTATTCAAATGAATATTACAGAGAAGTACTTTCCTGTGGTGGGATTTATTTTGCAGTACAACGCAGTGAAATATGACCACTCAACTAAAAGCTCCAATGTCCGGTAGGGCTCTTAAAAAGTAAAACCATGGTTTCTAGATTCAGGCAAACCTAAAAGCAAAGCTCCTATACGAAAGGTTAAGCTTTTTGAGTTATTCATTCGAAATAAAGAAAAAAAGAAAAAGTTGACAGTCAGCACATGGTTTATTAAACCAACTGTGCGATTACATTTAACTTTTTTTTTTTTTGCCTCAAATAATCGCTTGTAGGCGGGTACAGGACTTGCTATTTTGCGTCTCTATTTTGAAAGATAATGTCGCGTATTTTTCGTAACCTATAGTGGAACAAATGTGTTTGAAACCAGCAAAATTCTCAATGAATTATATATTTAGACAGAAACTAAACACGGTAAAATAAACTTCTAAGATAACAATAAAACAGAGCAAATAGACCTGTTTCCGTAGACAAAGATGAAGGCTCCTGAATAAATTAGTATTTACAAACAAAAAAGAAAGCTTATTTCCCTGTTTAGTCAAAAGGGATTTTCGTAATACTGTTAATAAAAATGAAATGTCTCAATACTTTAGAACAGCTCTTTGAACTCCTTTCTATTCTCTGAAAAGAGAGTGTTTCTTAGCCCTATTTTTACATTCGGTAATACCCTACTGTTCCCCTTAAATTTTTCATTTAAAACATGAAACAAATCTAATTGATAGCATTTTCCTCCAGAAATAAAGATGTCCTCATGAAATTTCCATAAACAAATACTTTTGGCCAACCATCTATATCCGTACTAATTTTGTATGTTGAGCACCATTGGCAGAAAAGGAGTGTCCGCTTTTTCATTATACTGATCATTTATTTTGCACGTAACTCCATTTCAAGGCATTATCTTGAAGTCTTGGATTTTAACAACTCATTGAGGTTACTTAAGAAGCTGTTTTTTGAAAATTTATCACTTTTTTTCCGACTTATCTCGATTCAGAGCTATGTTAAATTCAAGTTGCGCAATTCGTGAACTTGAAGGAATCAGTGCGTTCTCAGTAAATATTCTTTCCGCTGCCTTAGGAAGTCTTGGTAATCTATTGGTTTGTTCGACAGTGTACTGGAGCCCGCGACTTCACAAGGCATGGTGTTATTTTATTTGCAGTTTATCTATCGCTGATCTGATGGTAAATCTTGTTGTTCAACCGATGGAAGCGGTTCTCACGTTCGCGCGCATGAAGGGGATTTGCGATCACGAGCTGCGAGATGCGTTTCGTTTGGCAGCCTACATAACGTGCGGCGCTTCGCTTATGAATCTGGCGTTTATGAGCGTGGAGCGGTGTTTAGCTATTGCGTGGCCGCTAAGACAAAGGCAACTCCGACATCTCACTCGGAGAAGGGTTCTTTTTTTGTTGATTATCATTTGGGGAGTTCCTTGCCTTCTTGGCACATCTGGTTTAATAGCTGGCAAAGGGACAAGCTTGTCTTCAATACTGGTCCTTATAGGACTGGCAGGTTGCTACGGAGTCATATTAACCAGCTATGGAATACTACTGCTAAAAACAAGAACGCATTTCAAAGTGCACTTCGCGAGAACAGTAGTAGTAAAAGAGTTTCATAATAAGGGAAACAACAGTGCTTGTCAACTCAGCAATGGAAAAGTTAATGATGCATTCGAAAGCAAGAGTCATCAGGATTGTACGGCGCGTGCGACCGAAAAACGACGAGGATCTGCTAACACACTTGCTGCCAAGAAAAGGCGGGAATCTGAGCGGCGTGCGGCCAAAACAATTGCTGTGGTAATTGCTTTATTCACTCTAAGCTGGGTTCCATACGGATATGTTCTTGTTACTGACCCAGAACAAAACATTAATACTTTCTACGTATGGGCAGTAACCATAGGATTAACAAATTCCTCTGTGAATCCTCTAGTGTACTTTTTCAGCAACAAAGCCTTCAGGAAGAATTCCAAACGACTTTTACGACCTATCATTTGCTGTTTCGGAGAATACTAAGATGTTTAATGGCCGCAGTTTATGAGAAGTGAAATGTACTATTCTTGAACAGTATTCCATATCATCTATTTATTCAGTGAGAGAAAAATGCCAAATGAAGAAAGCTCCATCGCGTATTTAATTTATATCACTGACAAAATGATAATTTAAAGACTCGGATGAAAGATTGCTAAAAATTATGATTGTGTATTTTTTAAACGCTTTTACTAAGAGCCGATTAAGTGAGGAATTCCATCCCGGGTTCAGTTAAGTGTTTCACAATCAAGTTACAGGGTGGTGCGCATGCGGGTTACGTTAATAATTCAGTCCGGGCTGAAATTTCAATGGCACCCAACGAGAATATAGTTCAAAACCATTTAAACATAGCATTGTTAAACGCATTTTAGTATTTTAACGCTAGATATAGGCATATTTTTTCGCCTAAAAATGTTTCATCTGTTCGGATTGCCTAGCTGAAAGTCTAGTGATCCGAAAATTATAGGAATCAAAACTTACCTTTTCGAAAATTTCAGCCAGAAAAAAGGCTCCCGAGAATTATTGGTGACCTTCTTAGGGTAAAAATCCGTTAAAAATGGGCAATTATACCCTTTTTAGATGTTCGAAAATCCTAGGAGAGGCCAGGAAGCAAGAAATTTTACAACAAATGTTCCGAAAATTCTAGATCTCAAATCGTCTTCCGAACAGAAGAGGGTTTTCATCGTGTTTGACCGGGTTGAAATTTCCAGCCTGGTCGGTGCCACGCGGCCCGAATATCCCTTTACACATTCTTTTATCCTATGTGCAGAATAGTTAGTAAGCTACTTTAGAGCTAGACTGTTTAACTAAGTTTACAGTGGTATAATTTCTGTAACGTGTTCCTTGTCCATCTTTGTTGGGTATGTTTAGATTACCATGATTTCGTTTGTTGTGAGCTAGGTGTTTAATGTTGCATTGTAGTCACTTTATCATCATTTGAATAGAAGGTTGACCAGGATAATCAATAGAAAGAAGAATATCTTGGGAAAAGTAGAAAATGACAACAACAACAACTGTAACAGATGGCACAGTCAGCCTAGTCCCCAGGCGTTTTCGGCTTGGTCATTCCTGGACTCTACCATGAGCTGTGACGTCACCGAGAGATACTCGCCGAGAACTTCAGGGCGGAAAAACGTAATGAGCATGCGTAGAGTCTCCAAGACTTCGCGCGGACAACGGAGCAAGAGAGAACGACGAGGGACTAGGCTGTGCCTCAGTATTTTTTATATTGGTGTGACAATTCTTTAAGAAATACTAGCTTTACATATCCGTAGTCCTTAAAGAAGATTCTACAGTAGCTGCTACATACCCCATTGCTATACCCAACATTGTTTATCGTTAATACCATTGTTTTACAGTTGGGGTAATAACGCATGCGAAGTGTAACTATCAGTGAAAGAGTAAATCAGTTGATCCATCCGTACGAAAAAAAGCCATTTTTAAGCCAGAAATCACATTCTTTCTTATGGTAGTCCTCTTTAATTACGGTGACTCCGTCATTTGTGAAGAGGGCGGTGCTTTCAGGGTACCTTTTCCACGAGTTGTCCTTAACAGTTCCTTTGTGAATGAATTCACCGAATTGTCTTCTGAGGTCTTTCATAAATCTTTTGTCCTTCTCCGATGGTGTATACTTCAACTCGGCGGGAAAACCAAAAAAGGCGACTTGATCCCATATATGGCATGCAAGCGAGGCCGGGTAACCAAATACATTGATTGGAGCGGAGGGACTGTTGGTAATTACGTATCTATACACAGGGCTCTCAAAGCCTTTGGAAGCATTCAGCGCGAGGACATTTGTGGGACACGTTTCACGCAGGTCTGACACCATTGATGAGTAGGTAAACTGAAGGGAGCCACTTTCAGCCAGACTGTCGTTGTACATACTCAATACTTCATCG